>AYEL01078084.1:0-77503 GCA_000484575.1 Olivierus martensii
AGATTCTGTTGGTATTCACCGAATGCGAATTAGCCGATCCGAGAGACGATCTCCTACTGTTAGTAAACCGTCATATTATTGGTTTAAAATATCACGTGCTAATGATGTCATGCTGAAACTGCAGTACACTTTCAGAAACTTGTCAGATTATAGGTGTTAAATTTTGTGTACTCAGTAGTATTCTTACCATGGAAAAAAATCGACAAATATTTACTATATTTGAAAAAGAAGTATTATTAGAAATAATCAGAAAAAACAAAGATGTTATTGAAGACAAAAAGACCAACAGTGCATCATGGCATGAATTTCGATCTCGCGGAGCACGGGTTTATTGCGAAATATTTTTGGTCACGTGACCTAGAATAAATTAATGCCTAAAGAAAGCGCGAAAGCGGAACCGATGAGTAAATATGAGAAATAGTACGGGGAAAGAACCTCGGTACCGGAAAGCGCCGCCATCTTGGATGTCGTCGGAGCGAGCACAACGCGATGCGGCGAGGCGAAGAGGTCACGTGACGCACTTGTCCTTAATACTGTCATCAGGCAAAGAACCAGTGTTGAACTAATTTCCTTCTATTGTCTCTGATGATATATCGAAGCAGAGAATAGCAGGCAGATCCACTTTTCGTAGTTTTTATAATACACTTAGGACAGAGGATCTATCCGATTCCAAGCTTGGAAAAAACTGGGGAAATTGACAATCCTGGAAATAATAACAATGATGTAAAAACAAAAAGCTAAGTACATTTTAATTTTATATACTACTGTACCGAATTCAAATAAACTACTTTTTTTATCAAGCACTTTTCGCAGTTTTAGAATATCTTTTATTCAAGTTTTAACTAACGTTTCCGACCTACAGTCATCTTCAGGTTACATCAGAAGATGAATGTAAATGGAAAACGTTAATTATAACTTGAATAAAAGATAGTATAATCTGCGAAAAGTGTTTGATAAAAAAGTATTTTAATAAGTACAATTTAAGTATATATACCTTTTGAATGGCTTGCTTTAATTAGATGTAGTTTCATTGACGGTGGATGGAATAAAAAAGCATTAGGACCCGCTTCTGCAAAGGTTATTAAAATACTTTTTTATCAAACACTTTTCGCAGATTATGCTATCTTTTATTCAAGTTGTAATTAACGTTTTCCATTTACATTCATCTTTCGATGTAACTTAAAGATGATTGTAGGTCGGAAAACGTTAGTTAAAACTTGAATAAAAGATTTTCTAAACTGCGAAAAGTGCCTGATAAAAAAAGTTTATTTTAATTCGGTAGCAGTAGTATATAAGTTTAAAATGTACTTAGCTTTTTGTTTTTACATCATGTTATTATTTCCAGGATTGTGAATTTCCCCAGTTTTTTCCAAGCTTGGAATCGGATAGATCCTCTGCCTTAAGTGTATTATAAAACCTAAGAAAAGTGGATATACCTGCTATTCTCTGCTTCGATTTATCATCGACAAGCAGAGAAGGAATACATACCTTGTAAATGGGGAAGCAGACATATTCAAACCAGGTGTCATTTGTTAGACTGGACGATGGCAAAACATAGATATTTTCGCCAAAAGTTTTCGCAGTGGCAAACTCGAAAAATTTAGGGTCGCAAACCCGAATTTCGCACGAGCATCTCTCTCAATGTAAGTTAAGCCTAAAGATAAAAATAAATGACGGATTTATGACACAAAAGAAGAGCTTGGCACGCATAAAGGAATAGAGAAAATGGGGAAAATAGATAACGAGAATGTCCATACCTTCACAATAAGGAAATTTCTGAATATTCTTGCACGAATCTGGATTAGGGACCAGACCAACTCTGAAGCAAAGTCGGCGTTTTGTTTTTCGTCATTATTGGGAAAAAACGATGGATATAATAAAGCAATATCTTTAAAAAATTACCACGCTAGTATCTATTAAGCGAAATTGATTTGCATTAAGTTAACTTGACTTAGGTTTCCAGTAAGTGAAATTGATTGTCATTAATGTTAATTTTCTTTTAGTTTCTAGAAAGTGAAACTGATTTGCATTAAGTTAACTTGCTTTTGGTTTCCAGTAAGTGAAATTGATTGTCATTAATGTTAATTTTCTTTTAGTTTCTAGAAAGTGAAACTGATTTGCATTAAGTTAACTTGCTTTTGGTTTCCAGTAAGTGAAATTGATTGTCATTAATGTTAATTTTCTTTTAGTTTCTAGAAAGTGAAACTGATTTGCATTAAGTTAACTTGCTTTTGGTTTCCAGTAAGTGAAATTGATTGTCATTAATGTTAATTTTCTTTTAGTTTCTAGAAAGTGAAACTGATTTGCATTAAGTTAACTTGCTTTTGGTTTCCAGTAAGTGAAATTGATTGTCATTAATGTTAATTTTCTTTTAGTTTCTAGAAAGTGAAACTGATTTGCATTAAGTTAACTTGCTTTTGGTTTCCAGTAAGTGAAATTGATTGTCATTAATGTTAATTTTCTTTTAGTTTCTAGAAAGTGAAACTGATTTGCATTAAGTTAACTTGCTTTTGGTTTCCAGTAAGTGAAATTGATTGTCATTAATGTTAATTTTCTTTTAGTTTCTAGAAAGTGAAACTGATTTGCATTAAGTTAACTTGCTTTTGGTTTCCAGTAAGTGAAATTGATTGTCATTAATGTTAATTTTCTTTTAGTTTCTAGAAAGTGAAACTGATTTGCATTAAGTTAACTTGCTTTTGGTTTCCAGTAAGTGAAATTGATTGTCATTAATGTTAATTTTCTTTTAGTTTCTAGAAAGTGAAACTGATTTGCATTAAGTTAACTTGCTTTTGGTTTCCAGTAAGTGAAATTGATTGTCATTAATGTTAATTTTCTTTTAGTTTCTAGAAAGTGAAACTGATTTGCATTAAGTTAACTTGCTTTTGGTTTCCAGTAAGTGAAATTGATTGTCATTAATGTTAATTTTCTTTTAGTTTCTAGAAAGTGAAACTGATTTGCATTAAGTTAACTTGCTTTTGGTTTCCAGTAAGTGAAATTGATTGTCATTAATGTTAATTTTCTTTTAGTTTCTAGAAAGTGAAACTGATTTGCATTAAGTTAACTTGCTTTTGGTTTCCAGTAAGTGAAATTGATTGTCATTAATGTTAATTTTCTTTTAGTTTCTAGAAAGTGAAACTGATTTGCATTAAGTTAACTTGCTTTTGGTTTCCAGTAAGTGAAATTGATTGTCATTAATGTTAATTTTCTTTTAGTTTCTAGAAAGTGAAACTGATTTGCATTAAGTTAACTTGCTTTTGGTTTCCAGTAAGTGAAATTGATTGTCATTAATGTTAATTTTCTTTTAGTTTCTAGAAAGTGAAACTGATTTGCATTAAGTTAACTTGCTTTTGGTTTCCAGTAAGTGAAATTGATTGTCATTAATGTTAATTTTCTTTTAGTTTCTAGAAAGTGAAACTGATTTGCATTAAGTTAACTTGCTTTTGGTTTCCAGTAAGTGATTTTAATGAAAGCTTCTATTTTTATACAGAAAATGTGACTTTTAATGCTTAATAGAAAATTGGGTTGATAGCGAGGATTTAAATTAAAAAGCATGCATAATTAAAAGCAATTATGTAGTAATTATATATTTTTGCAATGTGTTCATTTGATTACGCAATGTTTTTAATTATTCTATTTATATTTCTGAATCCTTACTCTAAAATGCAATTTAAAAAAAATTTAAATGTGATGTGGCCCGCGACAATCTTACAGGCTCATTAAATGGCCTTGAATTAAAATGAGTTTGACATGCCTGACCTATATAATCAATTTTTTATTCACCCATAATCAAATATATCACAAAGTTTAATTTTGTTAAGGAACATCGCTAAAATACCAATTGTTTACTTTCAGTATCTTTCTCTTACACTACTATCAGCCACCATATTGAAAAATCATCACGCCCTCTATAGTCCATTTGATTCGCGAATTGCTGTATATTATTTTCCAAAATTTTTAGCCACAATCATGTAGACTTATTTGTCTATGTAAGTGCTTCTCAAACTATGGGTCGCGACTCCAAATGGGGTCGCTAAAATTAAATTCAAACACTTGAATTTCAGTTTATATGTAATTTCACAAACGCCCAACATTTAGCGTATGACAACGTGTGTATTTTCAGTGTAGTTGGTTGATTGTGTTCATCTTAATAAGTGTGTAAATAATTTATGTACTTGTATGTTTTATTTTATACCTGGGGTCGAGAAAAATTTCGTAATGAAAAATGGGGTCATGAATGAGCAAATTTTAACAAATGTTATAATTCGTATTCCTAGTTTATATACTTTTATACCCAGGATCGCGAAAATATTTTCTCGGGTAAAAAGGGGTCGCCAAGTGGAAAAGTTTGAAAAGCACTCACTACGATCCCCAATTTTGTTACGCGACCCCATATGGGGTCGCGACCCACACTTTGAGAAGCACTGACAGTATGTGCTTTTCAAACTAATAAAGAAAAAGCTAATATCTGTATTATTATAATTCAGGTGTAATAAATAAGTAGCATTCAAATTATAAAAAATTAACTAACTACAAAACGTCTGAAAATAACAACAATATTGATAAAATGAAAATTCAGCTGATATACCTTTGCTATAGTTTATGATTTACATTTTCATGGATAGTTTTTTTTTTTTTTTTTTTTTTTTTTTTTTTTTTTTTTTTTTTTTTTTAGTTTTTTTTTTTTTTTTTTTGATAAACATGCTTATGTATTTACTACATATCGTATATTCAGCGTATATTAGTACAAAATAACTGTATTTAACGTTATATAAACATATTACGGATTATGATACCTGATAATAGGAATATGCTCAATCTTCAATCTACCGTAAATGATTTGAAATTTTGAATTTATACATTTATTTATAATTATTATAAATATCTTCAATAAGAAGTTAGACTTACTATATTTGCAAAATTGTGCATTATTTCTCCAATATTTGAGACAAAGATTATGAATTTAACCTAAGTTCTTTATTTTTCTGAATACAGTGTGTCGCTGCCATCTGCATTAAAATGGCGATTGTTTAAGTTGTCATTCAATGATTTCTTTAGATATGAATGGAAAGTGAGTATAAAAATTCGTTAAATAGCTTATTTCAACAGTAAAAATCAAGTTGAAACTTGTATATCACGCACATATTGTCTATTGAAAAAATCAGCATATGATAAACATTATCTATGCCTAATTTAAGAGAGAATGAAAGTGATGTAACAAATAATAGTTCCTGGTGATAAAACATTGCAATAAAAAATTATACATTATGCAATTTACACAGTATAATATATATAAATACTAGGAGACAATTACTATATACATAATCAAAATGCAAATTTTTTATCAATCGATGTTAAATATGGAAGCAACACAAATTAAATTTCTTAATAATACTGGATGTTATTTAATGAAATAACGCAACAATTAAAAAACAATATATATAAAATTACTATGATAATTAAAATGATAAGCAATTATGTATAAATCTATAATATTTTTTATTAAAGCCTTCAAAATTATATTTTAATATACATTTACCAATATAATTTAATTTTGAAAAAAATTCTTTAAATGAGAAAGAAATCATTCTTATTTTTCTTAAGTGCACATAGTTTGCTATTTAATTAAGTTACACGAGTATAATATTTAAACTTATCATTATAAATATATATATACTGTATATGTTTGTGCAATAATTAATTTAATGCTTAAATTTCTAAAAATACATTATTAATAATAATTAAATATATAAAATATATATCATTAAATATTATTTTATTATAAGAAGCATATGTGTGTTTTAATTAATGACAATAATAATAAAGTTTTGCAATAAGTATTTGTTTTTATCATGAAATTGTTGTTGATTGAATTTTAATAAAAGTGTTATTGTTTGTTAAACATCTCAGAATATATAACTTTCAATTTTTGCAATAAAATTTACAATAAATAATTTTTTTGTTTAAAAAACTGAAATATAAGTATCCATTGTGCAAATACAAAAATATGTAATACTGTATTCATCATTTTTTTTAAGTAGACTGATCACACTTTGTCTAACTGAGATTAACTTTCTTGGGTTTCTTCTGTCTTCCTGCTGAAGGGTCATTTGTTCACCATGTTATCCTGCTTGATTTAATAATATAAATTTAAAAGATTTCATGTGTAAATTAATTTCATATTTATTTAAAACAACCATAATTTGAAATTGTTACATTATTAAAGGTAGTGTATAGAAAACAATAACTGATTTTACTATATAATGATATATATAATTCATGATAATGTATAATGATACATTAATACACCATTGCCATAGTCAAATCATAATCCAGTTTATCATATCATATATATATATATATATGATAAACTATTATGCAAATACACTATGTTAATATTTCATAAGATAACAGTCAATATACAGTTCATTGACATGTGAATTGAACTTTTTGTAAAAAAATTTTGGTGATCAAAATATATTTTAATCAATCAGTTTAACAACACAGAATTATAATCTTCTGGCAGTTTGTTTATATATTAAATAAACTATTACAGAAACATTTTCAACCATCCTATTAGTCCTCTTCAGCTGTAGAACATAAGAAAAATTCTATTTTAAATTACATAATAGAACACAATATTCAAATATCAATTGTCATATTATATATAAATTTAAACTCTGAAATAAAAAATATAAAAAATTTATGAGTAATTACAAACTGGTATAAAATATTTAAATATTTATTTTGATAGGATTTGTTTTGTATTTTTTACTCTCCTTTCCAATCAGGGACCCCGTGATGTGGGTGCAGCCAGTAGTTGAAACTGGCTGCACCCACACCAGTGAAGGAGGCCGAATGGTGAAGGATGGGGATGGTCAGGCCGAGTTTAGATCCCCGAAAAACTTTTCAGAAGACACCAGACCCGGGACGCGAATCCGGGTCCTCCTGCGTGGCAACGCTATCCCGTTACCACTCGACCATCCGGCCGCAACATTTTGATGGTGAAAACTTATCCATTAGTTGACTATTTTCTTCATGTTGAGGTACAGTTACTTTTCTTAACGCGATTTGAGAATCAGTGATTGTTAACTAGCAGATAAATCCCATCTCTCTCACAGGTTTTCTCATTTATGTAGGATCAAGCTAACTATAAGCAATGGGGATCTATAGCCGTTTCCTGACTCCTTTTTACACTTTTAAGCAGCTTATCACTGTTTAGATATTAACGTTGGGTATTTCAGTTCGCACATATGCTGCCCACACCCTATTGTGATCAGATTTCAGGTGGAGGATGGAATTCAACGTGCCTGCTTGCACATCCTGAAAAAATCTAGATGTATGTGAGCCGGGAATTGAATCCGGATCCTCCAAGGTGGAAGTACTGACACTTTCACCGTTGCCGTCCAGCCTACCCTAAATATTTTTATAAATTTTCCAAATGATTTGAACTCGATCTTGGATCCTATGAGTGTAAATCGATTCTACGAATCCCAAGATTCTGAATAGTCTGTCAGAGTCCCCACTAATTCTATATTTGGTGAATCTAACTAACTATCGAGGTTCCATTGGGATATAGAATTCTTGAGTAAAAAGTGGCCTTAAAAAATCTCATCCAGACTACTCGAACGAAGTGGAAATGTATAGATAAAATGTAAATCGGGTTTCTCATTTCTTTTTACATAATTAGGAGATAATTATGTGCAAGAAATGTACTCTGCTTGGCTCACTACAAAAGTTATAAACATTTTATCTTATTCTATATTTATTGAATATTACAAACTTACTTTAAGAACAAATAGTTTATCAAAACGGAAGAATCCCATACAAAAGAAACCTGCTTCAGTGCTTGAAGTTTTCTGTATCATGCTATGTATCTGTATATTAATTTTCATAATGAAATATTTTAAAATCCAAAAAAATTAAGGAAAATAATATTTATCTAATATATTAAGTTTTCAAATTACTTACTCTTACATAAAGTGTTGAATCTGGTGTTTTTATATACAAGGAGTGCAGATAGGAATTTAATCTCTTTATCTGTAAGAATAAATGGAGTTAATAAATAAGTAATATTTTAAAGACATATTAATTAAATATATATAAATATAGCTTACCTCTCTTGCGAAAGGGGTTAATATCGTACAAATTGAAATAATGAAAGAAAGTATAATCATTCCGACAATTTTTATAAATACGAGAAGTTGTTCCGGAATTTCTAGAAATAATATCATGTAAAATAAAATTGTTTCTGAGATAACAAAAGAAACAAATAATGCTAAAATGGGAACGTCTATCGCATGGTTTAATAGCTTTATTGATTCAAATATAAAATGAAATTTCTTTAGGAGAGTTTTCAATTCTTCAGAATTCATAATTTCATTCATTTGCAAAATGCTGGATAAAGACATGAAATGTTCCCATAAAGTAGTTTTCAGAATATAAATGATCAGCATAACGAACAGCATATTTCCAAAAAAATTAAAAATGACTAAACAAAAGTATGTAACGCATAAAGTATCACTATAAGACCATATTGAGTATCTTTTAAGGAATCTGGAATAACCATTCCAAAAGATACCCACAGTAGTAAATATAACGTAACTAATTACGCAAATACGAATGGCACGTTTATGATTTCTGCATACGAATGTACATCGAGAACTCTCACCTCGACAGTTTATCATTGTCATGTTTCTATTAAAGTTTTCCAAATTAATTTTCATTTTTTCGGAATTGAAAGTAATAAAGATTGTTGTCATGACTATCTTGACACAAAATATCATAGCGTGTATCAGTTTAGAAGTCAATCCGGGGATAGTGGAAATAACGCAGTAATTCGATTCATTCTGCTGATGGTCTATAAGAGCGCATACTCCAAGTACTAGAGATAATACGTATATACCCAAAACAAATTTTTGATAAATTTTAAAGAATTTTCCAAGATTTAATTCTTTTATTTTCATACACTGCGTTCCGAAAATATGGAGTATTTTAGCTGTTGGATAAAAACAGCATCCATGTAATTGTTCGAGATCGTTTTCATTCATTGCGGTATTTTTATAACTGTTACAGATTCAATAATTCATTAGTTTAGAACGAATTGTTGTATGTGCAGATTCGAGAATAGCTTTCTTCGTCGTCATCGTTTATATTCTCCTTTATCGAATTTGCAATTTTAATCTCAAAGATTTTATCCGAAATGCGCACATTAACTTAATTACTTCCTTTTATATATAATGAATACATTAATAATCGATTCTGTCATTTATAATTATGCATTGCTAAATTTTCCTGGATGCTTAATTAATTAAAAGCACACGTGTAAATATTTATCACTATAACGTAAACAATATTTTAGACGAAACTTAATTAAATTTTTTCAAAACTTACCTCTAACTGAATTAAATAGCGAATATATTCAGAAATTTTTCTAAAAAAGAATTTACTAAGTAAATTTTAATTTCAGTTAATTTCCTCAGAGAAAAATTTCTGCCGACTTCAAACTTAATCATGAAAAGCCATTTTTGTTTGATAAAAGATAATTATTCTTTAGTTAATTTTAATCAATTATCTATTATAGGATACTTAAAATTTATGTACATTTTTCAGAGATAAGAGTAAAAAAATGTATTAAGAGAAGCATGGCAATGAATTATTTCGGAAAATTTTGCTATAAATTGTATGAAACTGATATATAATAAAAACATTGTATATATGGAATTACAAAAATTAATTTTCTTCTATTATTTCTATAAAATTATTCTTAAATAAATAAATGATTTCTGGAACAAGTATTTTTATTGAAGATCCAAAAAACTTACCTATGTTTATTTAGAGAGTACAGCACAAATTTTCCAAACATAGATTTAATCAGTAATTTACAATCGTGTATATTGCATAAACAATATTGATGTTTCTTATATAGAATATAAAATATAGAAAATGGCTATCTTGTACAGGTACTGTATTTCATAAAATATAAACAAAATAACTCTATTGTCATTTTCTTACATTAATTTATATGCCAATTTTTATTATTCTATATTATTGTCAACCATTAATGGATATTCGACCTACAGTATATTGCAGTTTCACTTTTCCAATAAAAGCAGATACTTGAAAAAGTTAATTACTCCTATTTAATCAAGAAATTGCATAAAAATGAAAAAATAACATTGAAATTCTAATTTAAATAACAAAAATAATATGGTAATTAATGTAATATTAATTATTATTATTTTTAAATAAACCTCAAAATGTTTGAATGTTTATTTTGGATATGAATATCAAATTCACTGGAAATTCGTATTCAGCAGTCACAGTATATTGCGATTCTTATGCTTTTTTAGATATACTGTTTTTATACATTTCATATATTGCAGTTTCTTCTTTTTAGATTTTAAAATTTAAAAGTTTATGCAAATGGACCATGAAGAATTTTAAGTTTAGCTTAAAATAATTTTTCGGTTAAGTAATTGAAAATCATATTCCGTGCTCTTATTTGTATTAACTAGATATGCTCATATTAAAATATAATGTGGTCATTTAGAATTCACAATAATATTCTTAATATTTTTTTATTAATAACATATAATAAGCAACATACCATGAATTCATGCTTATGATGTTAAGTTTAAAATAAATATGTATTAGTATGTATCACAGGAATTTATAAAATTTCATTGTTGTACAAATATTAGTATACTATAATACACACATATATAATTATATAAGATTGTTATGTTGGTTAGATGTTGATTTCATTCAGTTTAAAGATAATAAATGATTAGGTTAAATTGGTTCCCTTATAATGAAGAGGAGAATAATTGTCTTTCTGTGAAGGGTTTTTTTGTTATACCACTTAATACTTTATGTAGTCACCATTTTCATCTGCATTGATATTTTATTTTCATTACATAAGAATAATCTCTGCAATAAGGTCATTTTTTTCCATTATGATATCTCTGATTAATGGATATATCTTTACAATACTGAAATCTTTATTGATTGGATATAACAGTATTGATTCTCTTCTAAAACATAAATGTGAGAACTGCCTATTTTCTTGCTTTAGACTGCTGACGAACAGTAAAGAAAAATATCTATACAACAGAGGAATTGGAGTATACACTATCTCATGCCATAATTTCACATTCATTTGTAAGGAATACATAGGCATCACCAAATAAAACTTGACTGACAGATTAGCCAAGCACTGAGATGTGTTGAAAGGTGATAATGAGAACAGCACTTGTGAGACAGAGTGCTGTTTTCATATTACTTGATTTAAAAATTAAATGGGATAAAGCAAGAGTGATTAACCCATGTTTAACTCCTTAAGAAGGTTTTAAAAAATCAATAGAAATAATAAGAATTGAACATGAAAATGCCATTAATGATGCAAGATAGGAAAGCCTCTCTACCTCCTGGGTATATCTTGCAAAAGATGCTTAAAAATTTTCATTTTATTTAAATAACTTATAATGAGTCTTATTATTATATATTATTTATATGTAATAATGTATAAGTTTTTATATTACTTTGTTAAATAATTTATTTCTTAGTTAAGTTTAATTGTTATACTTTACTATATGCTTTTAATGATTTTAAATTTAAAAAGTTTTGGAACATTAGAATTATTAGTTCTTAACTAATAATATTCTCTGTATATTTTAATACTCATTACTATTGATGAGGACTAATACTGTCTGAAAATTATTTAGTTAAATTTTTTAACTCTGTTTAGCTATACTGCCATAGTAGTGCTGTTTATATGATTTGATTTGATTCTTTTCTTATTTACATTGATTTATACTCTTGTAATCATGTAAAATATAAATAAATATGTAACAATGATATTAGATTTTATTGTATATTTATTTATATTTTATTAAACATGATGAGTTATTTATTATTTTTAAAAAATATAAATAAGTATGTAACACAATCTGTTTACCAGAATTTGCCTTCTGGGCATTCACAACCTAAAAATTTGAGCACCCACTATTCTGAAATTTCAGATGCAACTTCTGTTAGATAGTTTGATTAGTCTATATCTCCTGTACCAAAATTTGGCAATCAATTCATATGTCATAATTGCTGCAGACCTCCACTAGAGTTTCCTCTAGCCTTGTCTTGCCTAGGCATAGTTCTAGAGTTTTTCTAGAACAATGCCTAGGCAAGATAAGGCTATAGAAAACTCATCTTTCAAGTTCTAACATGCACACTCTCGCTCCATCTCATTGACATGACAGTGGAATAGGCCATTGGTACACTCAGGACCTAGCTCCTAGGATCTCAACAGATGCCTGAATAGGCATCCTATTCAGGCATCCTTTACTTTCATTGTGTCTTTGAGTCTGTTCAAGATCCAAGGGCTCACACACACTCTTGGTCTGTGCACACACAATTTATTAACAAATAGATCCATTTCCCAAATTACACAAGAGTTATCTTTTTCATAACTTATGCAAATTGAATTTTATATAAGTTGGAAAAATAATTTTTTAACAACAATTCTGGGATAAAAACTCCCAGAGCTAATAACTACAATGATTGCATCTATACAATTTTATGCTTCCACATTGTTCCCTGATTGAAAATGAAACAATGCCACACAGAATGCTATTATACCATTAATATGACACTTAGGATCAACAAACAATACACAAAAACATAAATCAAGTTAATATGAAGTTTTAATAATGTAAACTAACATGTTCAAATTGTACAAATGCAGTAACTATTTATTCTATATATATGATAAAATTATGGAAAATATTTTACATAAAGTCAAGTTTACATAAATTGGAGAGTATTCCCAACTTATGTAATACATGTAAAAACAAACACTAATAAAAGTGTGGGTAAAGGTAATTGATCTATTGGCTGTGTGGTCAAAATGTTGAATCTCAGGTTCATATATTACATATATATAGGAAATTATCTAATGCTGTAAATAAAAAACATAATAATGCAATAAATAAATTTATTTCTTTATTAAAAATTAAGAAGTGCACAATTGTATATTATATCTTATTTAATAAATAAATTTAATATTCATAAATTATAGATTAAATGAAATTTTTACTGCAATTTTACACATTTCAGAATATTAGAATTTTGTTATTGCATTATAAAAAATTTATCAAAAATTGAAATTTTGATATCAGATTATTAAAATTACATATACTATAGTACAGAATTGAAGACAGTCAGATAAATCAATTACATATCTTCATGGATTAAATTTTGTAGACACAATTTTAGACAAACCTATATACCTTATGGTTTTGGATACTTTGGTCAGTCTTTTTATTACTTAGGTTTCATTTCCTTGCAAGCAAAACAAATTTTAGATTATTAGAAAATTTAGTTTTAACATGCATGCATGCCTTATAGCTCAAAGTATTTAGTTTTCAGAAAAGAAGTCTAAATGAAAATTCAAGAAATGAATTGTCAAAGATAGGCTGTATTCTATATTTTTGTAAGTTAATTTTTGGTTATCGATTAACTTAATTGAGAATAATGAGATTTATGTCTGCATAAAAAATTCATAATAGTTCAAATATGACTTATTTTTATGATTTGATTAACTACTGAAATGAAATATTTATCTAGCATGCATGCAGTGTTGTAAACAAAGCCTCATTCTTGAAATATCAATTTATTTGTGGAAATGGAAAAACTAAATAAAATCATAATTTACAAATGCCTATAATACATCTTTAGGAGGAAAAAGATCTGATATGAAAATAAATCATAAAAATATATATATTATATTTGAAATTTTTAAACACTTTTATTAAATAAAAGTGACAAAGTAATATTTTTTGACATAGAACTAAGTCTTTCTCTGTGTTGGGTAAGGGATAATATCAGGACACAGATACTATGAAAACTTGTTACACTTTGAATGCTTATATTTTCAAAACTAATAATCATAGAAGTAATAAATAATAAATCATTAAATAGCATATAGAGTACCATTTATAATAAACAAGTTTCAATTCTCTAACCTTTTGATACATTACCATTAAAAAGTTAATATGAATAAAAAAAAAGAAATATAGCTTAACTATGAAGTAAATTTAAATATATTCTGTAAATTAAAAGTAAAAATCCAATTCATTTACATAATAAAGATATTCTTTCTGTAATTAGGTCTCTTAAATGATCTTATAAGAAAATTAATTTGGAAATAGGTATAAAGAAACAAAAAAAAATTGTTGCCCTGATTGTCAGCACATCTTTTCAAATCTAATTCCCTTCTAAAATCATTTAAGAGATCTAATTACAGAAAGAAAATCTTTATTATATAAATGAATTGGATTTTTACTTTTGATTTACAGAATATATTTAAAGTTACTTCACAGTTAATATGAATAAAATAAGTAACACAGTAGCAACTGTGCCATAATGTATAACATAAAAACTATGCTAATTGTTCTTCATAGAATACTTCAGTGATGTAAAACTATAAAACTAGAGACATAGTACAATAAAATAGTGACAATTGATATACTGTAGTTCTAAGTTGTAGATTATGGCACAGTTGCTACTGTGCCCCTTATTTTTTGTGCTTTATTTTCAAATCAAATTGTTTGTTTCTCCAAAGATGTATTATAAGCATATATTAAATTATGATTTTACTTTTTCAGTTTGTTGATCACTTTTCCTTTTTTAAACATAATGACTAGTAAAAATAATTCAAAAGTACATAGAAAAATCATTGAAAACTTTTGCATTTATAGGCTGGTGAATCTGACATTGTATAATTTATATTTTGTAATGAAGCATGGAATCTGGCTGTGTACTGCCATAATTACAAAATAAAACTTATCAAATGAAGTGCACTTATAAAAGCAAAAACAAAATAAACACTATTTAATTGAAACATATAGGTATAAATACGGTTAATTTTCATTATTCGCAGATTTTGTATTCGCATATTTGACATTTTTTGTGCTTTGTTTTCAAATCAAATTGTTTGTTTCTCCAAAGATGTATTATAAGCATATATTAAATTATGATTTTACTTTTTCAGTTTGTTGATCACTTTTCCTTTTTTAAACATAATGACTAGTAAAAATAATTCAAAAGTACATAGAAAAATCATTGAAAACTTTTGCATTTATAGGCTGGTGAATCTGACATTGTATAATTTATATTTTGTAATGAAGCATGGAATCTGGCTGTGTACTGCCATAATTACAAAATAAAACTTATCAAATGAAGTGCACTTATAAAAGCAAAAACAAAATAAACACTATTTAATTGAAACATATAGGTATAAATACGGTTAATTTTCATTATTCGCAGATTTTGTATTCGCATATTTGACTATTCGCGAAAATTTATTTGTAACCACAAAATCAATATTTGCAGAGCTTTCGTGCTTATTCATGGAATCCTACTGAGCGGCGAAAATACTATTACCAATGTAAACTCTCTCTCTAATAACGGAAATCGTTTGCTACCAAATGTAGTCTCTGAATTGGTTTGCCAGAAAATTTCCCATTACCAATAGGTAATGGGAAATTTTATCCTTGGTCACTCCATAGACTGCAGGTAGGCCAAAAACCTGTTCATATCGTCCACTGGTCCCATAGAAGAGTAACCCTATGCTTGAATGCAGTCTCAAATTTAGGTGCCTAACTTCCTGCGCATTTGCTCCTTAAGCTGAAATTTTAGAAAATCTGAGCAAAAAGCGATGCAGACAAGGCTGACGCAGTTTTTCAACACAGTTCAGAAAGACAATTTGTCAGCTATCACATCAAACATCTTGCAACATCAAAAACTATCCATCAAAAATAATATTTTATTTACTACAATGTTTTAAAAAATTAAAGATTACTGTAATTATAATACTGTATATTGTAGTATACACTGCATATACTGTAATTATTTGTAAGTAATGCAATACATATTAAGGTACCTGTAAACAGAAAAAACACATAAACTAAGTATGAAAATATTGAGAAGAAAGGTTTGCAGGAACCTAACTCTGTATTTCCCATAAGCAGAATGGTTCAGTATTTGCGAAGAATTTACAGAAAGTAACTACTGCGAATAGCAAGAATCGACTGTATATTAAAATAAAATCATAATATTATAATGTTTATGATAAATACAGAATTTTTTAAATTAAAGCTGCAAAATATTTAGCCTAGTAAACATAAGGAATGATTATGTTTACTATATAATATAATATATAAGAATTAATTCTTAGGGTTATAGCCTGTTTTAAGATATAAATCCAAGTTTGAGAAATCCCATTACTTATTTGTTCATTAATCACATAACTTGAAATTAATGATCATAAATTCAGTGGTATTGTAAGCCTATAGTAGTTATATTCAAAAAATTATTTAAGAATATTATATACATAAAATTTTATTAATTTAACTTCAATGGATTATACTATAGATACAGTATGTTAGAGTTCACTTAATTTGGGATATTTATTTTGTCCATGTCATATATTATCTGCAAAAAAAGTGCATTCAAGAAAAAATATGTCCATCAAAGTTTAGCAACAGTTTTTAAAAGATCTTTCTCTAATTACAGTACAGAAGTCATCACAAAATTGCATATAATTTCTAGCTTATGAGTATTTATCTGCAGGAAAAGTCATTCACAGTTTGTATATGCTGTTTCTAATAAACTGGATCAAAAAGCAGTCTGAATCTTTTAGAAAAACTGGTTTCCCATATTTTTGAATACAAACGATATTTAATAAATTAAATGTTATTAAATATAAATATTATATATTTATATATTGTTATCTGTATATAAATTATATAGGGTAGTTGAAAATTTCATTTTATCTGTTTTTATTTTCTGACATCAATTTTAACCTTACAGTCTACAGCCGTGGTTCCAATGTCAGGTATGCGCCCCATGGGCAATTTAATTTTTAAGGGGGGCAATTGAGAATAAGTTATTAACATTGAATTTTTTGCATTTCTTATGGTTCTAGGGGCTTTCATATACAGTATATAAATATACTAGTTGTAATACCCGGCGTTGCCGAGTTTTGTTTATAAATCACATATTGAAAATAATTATTGAAAAAAATAATCATTAACATGCAATATATTGTATATATAATCATACAATAAACAATGCTCCAAATTCAATATCATTTTTCTCTTGTTATTGTTTGTTTATATTTCCTTTAAAAATTAAATGATTAAATATTCAAAATTTGTTCCTGTATGAAAACACTTGTATTAAATATATAGAAATATCTTTTATTATACAACAAACAAACACGTATTAAACAACCGCTTTGCAATAAAAAGTGAAGCACCTGCTTGGTTATTATCAATTGTTTTTGTTTTCGCCAGTGGCCCACCATAAATTTTTCTATACGGCCCCCTACAAAAAAGGTTGCCCACCCCTGATCTAAAGTTTTAAAGCATACTCTACTCAACCTACGCTGTGCTATCAGTAACTATTGAAAAAATAAAATATTTTCCTTTCACTGTATTTTTGTTTAAAAATATTCGACCTTCGTTTCCTTTCGAACTGCGCATTCGGCCCGCTCTCAATTTGAGTTTGAGACTACCGGCATAGTACAAAAGGCCATGCACACGTGCAAAAAACCAGCACTTGTTTAACACGTGCTTGGCTCTTTATTTAATTTACCCAAGAATTTAATTATTTTGCCCATGTTAAAAACGGGCATGGCCATTCAGGAAATGCTGGACACTGATTTTTTATGTGAATGTGTGGACAATATTTAAATTTTTACATATAATTTATATTATTATAATGCTTGGTTGAAATACATAATTATATCATGACCATGATGTGGCATAAGAATAGATTTGACAATAAAATGGAAATTTTCTATATGCTATGTATATTATTTCTGTGTGTGTTAGTTTAAGTATTATTTGTTTATTAGCTAGAGAGAATCCATAAATTATGTCACACTTTAGGAGTAGATTTGAGATGTTAAATGATGTAAGGGGGAAGAATTCTGTAAATTATGACTAACAATGTTTTAGTTATTAAATAAAATATAAAATATTTATGCGTATTTGTTAGAGAAATAAAGACTAATGTAATATGTAACATTTGTTATAAAATAGGTCTGGCCAATCCAAATTGTTTTTCCGATCAGCTTGGAGAAAAATATTATAATAATCACGCATAGCACTACAAAAAATTTCGAAGGGGGAGAGACTCAAAATAAAATGCAAAGTGGATTAATTTCATTTAAAATTACAACAAATAAAAAATTTGTATATATTACTGCTTTTTGTGTGATTTTAAATATTACTTATTATTATTACATAATATTGGATAAACATATAAGTCTAATAGTTTACGTCTTGATGAATAATTATATAATTTCTTTGTGTGATAAAATATAAATATCAATAAATTTCATCTGAAATATATGTCAGAATCATAATTATGGATATAGAACAGGCTTAACTGCAAATTCAGCATAAAATTTCCTTTAAAATAAAACATCCAATGAAAAGGTATGATATAAAGATACTGATTGAACACAAATTGATACTGAACAGTATCCTGTATCATAATCAATAATAATTGTATTGGCTAAATAATTATGTAAAAATCCAGTAATAGTAATGCAGGTAAGTTATCTGTTGCCCCTTATTTTCACACTTAGCGCCATCTATTGGTATTTATTGTCATAAAATAAATAAAAATTGGGCCCCCTAGGGCCCTAAAAAAGGGCCAAATAAAAAAAAGGGCGACGTAGGGACATGCCCATACTGATACTGAACAAAATTCTATATCATATTCCTAAATATCTTTTTTAGATTTTAAATAAAAAAGTTTCATACATCCATACATACATACATACATAATCTGTATTTTATAAGTATATAGATATTGTGACAAACATATTTTTAAAATTAAAATCAGAATATACACGGTGGTCAGCTGGTGACAATGGAGAGTGGGAAAGCCCAATAATAGGAAGGAATGGTAAGTGGGAGATAAAGGTTTAGATAACCTTTATTCCTTACCTCTCCATTGTCACCAGCTGATTGCTGTGTGCATTTGATTAAGATAAGTCTGGCGATCTTAGAAGAAAGTAAAAAAGTATTTAGTATGCATACACAATTATTATTATTGAAGGGCCTTAATACATAAATATATGTACGTATAAATAATTTATAACTATCAAAGTGCATTTCAGAAGTTTTTCTCACATTTATTTCTTAGTGATTTCTTCCTCAGTACTTCAACTGTCCTTTTGTTGTTTTATTTTTCTCTTTCATGGATGCCATGTTCTTTGTAAGCTTGTTTAGACAAATTAATGGCCTTTTAGGCTTCCTCCACATGAATAGGAGTTCACTTTTTTAATAATAAAAATTGTGTGTCACAGGAGACATCAGGATTTTAGAGATGCTTAGGTGGGGATGGTCAAAAAAGGTTAGGAACACTGGTCTAGAGAAACTTGTCTGATAAACCATATAGTCAGAGGAATAAATGGCAATTTGGTCTAAAGTGTAAAGATAAATAACCTGACAGTCTTTTATTATAAAATATTTAAGCCTACTGATATTTATTTTCCCATTAAAATTAAAATTAACAGTGATAAGTGATAAATGAAAAAATGATGTATAATTCACAATATCATTCATCTTTAGAGTTGTTATATTTAATTCTATCTTAATAGCAGAAGTATGAGGGAGCTAATCTAGCAAAAGAGCTCAGTTTATCTAGGTAGGAAAAAACTTACCTAGAGAGAGTATTGACTTAGTCATTGTCATCTGCTAGTTGTCCAGTACTTCATAGTATTTGTTGTTAGTATGTACATGACATCTTTCCAAATTGGGATAATGTAGTTGATATCTGAGATCTACTCTTGCTGCTAACTTCTTGCAAGTTGGAGGGCTACAGATTTGGACTTATAAATCTTATTGATTCATCTTGTCAGCTAACTGACAAGATTTACATGAATTAAATTCTTATGAATTAACTCAAATGCTGATATACAGTAGAGTTGAGTGAATTAAGCTTTATAAATAATTTCTTGATTGACAGGTAAGGTTCATCTTCCATTAAAGTTGGCAGAGCAATTTCATCAAATTCAACTGATCATCTTAAATATTAGTCATTCCTTAAAATCTAAAGTTTTTAGCTATCTTTGGCACTTTCTGACATATAGAGCATCATTTCCTTAAATATCTATTATATTTTTTCAGAAACATCGATATTCTTTCATTATTTAAATTCAAAATTATTTCATAATTTTTTTATGCATCAGAAATATTTATGATGATGGGTATATTTTCAAATCAGTCGAATTCTTTTCTGATGATGAATTTGTCTACTTATATTACATAGTAATTACTTGAAATGATTGAAAATACAGGATTAAAACATAATATTAATTAGTTCCGTACCAAATAACTTAGTCTTTGACTTAAATGGGATTCATTTTCGAGCCCCACTCGAAGGTCATAAGTTGGTAAATGTCCAAAATTTATATATTTTTCACTATTAAATTTTATTAGGACACTATACATTATCTTAATATTTATAAAGAATGCAAAAACTACAAGAACCAGCCACAAAAATGGACATTTTTCATGTATCAGATCATTGGGTTAGGAACTCAAACCATGGAATTGTATTGGCCAGTCATAAAATTTATTGATTACATCACTATTGTACATACAAGTGATGATAAATTGAGACAGATGTAAGTTGAGGACTAATTGTACATCTAATACAATATTATTAAAGCTTTCAAATGATGAATGATTTTGAATTTTCTGCCAGTTTCAGAAGAAAAGAATATGTGCAGGGGTTTGATTTTAACATGTATACCTGATGGAAAATTACTAAATTTTTTATGTAAAATAATTTTATATTCTCTATATTATTATAGTAATATTTGTTTAAATCACAATGATCTGATGAAATAACAAGCAAAATAAAAAAAATTATATTTTTAGAAAGCTTGTTTCAGCATTGAAGTGAATATCTTTTCCTTTTTAGATTAAGTTCCTTCTGAAATGATATTTTTGATACATTGGAGAGCACTCTTATGACATTTACTTTGCTATTAGATCAATGAATTTATATTATTTTTATCATATTGTTTTCAATTTATATTAATAAAACTGTTGTTTTATTGCTGGCAAAGCACTAGCAATAAAGGAACATATTGGTGATCAGTGAATGATTTTATAATTTCATGATTTCAAAATTTAATCTAATTATTAGGCAAAATTTATCATTAACAAAGTTTTCTTATTTATTAAGAACATATTTCTTTATAAAAATTAATTATGGAATTTTTGGGATAACCGGAAAGAACAAATTACAAATTATCTGAAGTACTTGGTCATGATGCTGTAATATATAATTGACCATGAAAAAATGCATTTATTTTTTAAATAAACTTCAGTTGAATTCAAAGATATGTCTTGAATCTTAATTACTATGATTCCATATGCTGATTTCACTAATAACTTCTTTGCCATTCAAATAGAAAATCATGATCACTTTGTTTGAGTTATTCTGGGAATTAAAGCATATTTGTCAATTTAACAAATACTGATTGTTCTCCTGCAAATCATTTTCTCAATGATTTAATTTATCATCATTGAATAATCAATTTGCTGGTGCCATATTTCTTAGTAGTAATATAATTCAATATTAACAGCACTATGGCAGGAATTACATTCATAACACAAAATGCAAATAAAAACACCAATAACTAGAAGCGGTTTTGATTTATTTGAAATCCTCATCAGCTTTCACTAAGAATACATTAACTGAAAGATGTATTCTTAATGGAAGCTGATGAGGATTTGAAATAAATTGAAAGTGCTTCTAGTTATTGATGATTTTATTTGCATTTTGTGTTATGAATGTAATTCCTGCCATAGTGCTGTTAATATTGAGTTCTGAATCATTTTGGCAGTGTAACGAATTGCAATTTAATAATATAATTGTTCTGCATTTTAAATCCAATTAATGAATAATAATTCCAGAAGTTTCTATTAAATTAAAATACTCCACTCGGACTGAAGCTTCTTGTTGTTCATTTGAAAGTGTATCTGCTTTGAGACACTGCCATGAATTCCACTTAATCTTTCTTGAAGACATTATACATACTATTCATTGGCAAATGATGGTACAGATTAGAAACAAAAAATTCAGTTTTGTTCCTCTTAGGTAACAGTTGAGCTAAGCTGTCCACCCTGATCGCATCCCGTCCCGCGGCTGCATCCAGTGCGACGCACGTGGCGCCATCTGTCGGGAAGCAAAATTTTTGCACTCCTTTCTCGTTTTTTTCTTTCTCTCATTACGGGTTTTCCCTCCTTTTTCTTTTATATGCTCTTTCCTTCTATCGCCTTCTTTTTTTTCTTCGCACTACCAGCCGATTTTTGTCGGTCAATAAATTCTGTCTGTCTGCGATGGGACTCAATGCCGGGTTCTTTCGCTCCGTAGGCCACCTCCATACGGACTATGCTATGCATTTGTTCTGCTAGAAACTCTTCGGAAGTCGTATTTGGCTCGTCGACGCGCCTGCTTCCACGGCGCATGCGTAATTCTCGACTACATCGGCGAGTGCATACTGCGCATGATGAGTGACTTTGCCTCGTTTTCTGGTGGTGCCAGGCGCGTTTGTCTGCCACGCGCCAGTGTTGCTTGTCGACGTGCCGTGTCCGGGAAGCCTCCAGCGATGTTTTTTTGGTACTTTGGGATTATCCTGTTGAACTCTCAAATTTCCAAAATAAACATTCTTCGTTGTACCAGTAAGATTTCGTTTGCTCGGCCTGGCTACCGCCAGGCCTATGCAGGTAGCGGCAAGAAGCAGTAAGGCTTCGTTTGCTCGGCCTGGCTACCGCCAGGCCTACGCAAGCAGCGGTAGGCCATCTGGCCTGCCTGGCTGCCCCCCATAGGCCACCGCAGGCCATCCGGCCTGCTTGGGCCTATAAGTACTAACCTATAACCTCTTTTAATAATTTGTACAGTTTTAAAGTTCTAGAATGTTTATTTCGGAAATTTGAGAGGTCAACAGGATAATCCCAAAATACCAAAACCACTTACAGGGGTCCGAAAGAACACTCGATAACCCTGAGTGTTCAGAAAAAGAACCTAGCGAAAAACCAGCTCGTCGGGGGAAGAAAGAAAGAAAAATATCCGCATTTCGAATCTCAGGCTAGATAATGGCGTTTCCGTTTGCAAGCAATTCGTCAGTTTCGACGCAATTGTTCAGACGGCGCTGGATGCAGCCGCGCAACGGGGGGCGATCGGGGTGGACAGCTCAGCTCAACTGTTACCTCAACTTATTTCATCTACAGTGTTATGCCAATCACGCTAATTGGACGGAATAACTACTCATATTGATTGAGATCAGCTGACCACTTATCACACTGAACTTTCCTGACGTCATTAGAACGACCGTACAAGTTCGAACATGTGTTCTGGTTTTTAAAAACCGTCCGGTTTTCAAGATGAAAAGTTTTTAATTTTTAAAAAAATATCTGTAAGATAGTGACTATTTCGATTATATTTGGCAGCAGTACTGCCTTTAGGCCCAAACAAGTGGGACACTTATCTGGGGCCTTTTATAATCCATCTCGTTTTCAAGATTGTAATTTTTAAATTTGCACATAAAATCGATTACATTTAATAAAAATTCAAAATGTAGGTTCAAAGCATACATCAATTCAGTATCGACACATGTCGATAGGGTGAATCTATAAAACTGTGTATCTGGAATACGTCACGATTTAATTTCTGATCTTTTTGTGAACTTTGATCTGTAGATTGACCTCTTTCATTTGGTACTACTATACCAGATTTTACAAAGTTAAAATTATATCATCTCGGGGCTCGAAATTATCTTGCACCCAACTTATTTTTGGTTGGCCGGATGGCCACGTGGTAAAGCTGTGGCTTACCACCCTGGAGGATCTGGGTCCCATACCTCCAGTTTTTCAAGAGGAGTCCAAGCCCGGCCCGTTGAACTCCATCCTTTAACCAACCGGTTGACCCCATCATGGGTGTTGGCCAGTCTGTGATGGGCGCTACAAGTGGCAGCCGCCAGATATAGAATATCTCTCGTGTGATATGGTGGCTTAACCTACCTTACCTCACCACCTCCTCATCCAACTTATTTTTATATTTTTTGTATCTGTTACTCTTCTTTTGTTGCTTTATTATTATCTTTAGTCTAACTGATGACCACATTATTGCGTGCGCTTATCTCTGCTTGTTATTCCGAGAAATGATAGTTGGGGTATAGTAGGCATTGCGAATGGTTTCACTAATAGAACACCCTAATTTTGACACGTTATTATAGATATATACTATCTAAATATATGAAATGCAATGTTTGTCTGTTTGTTCCACGTAGGCTTCCACGCCGTTTGGCCTATCAGGACTAAACTTTATAGAGTGACTTCCCATGAGCATGTGGGTAATATGGGTACAAAAATCAAAATCGTCTCAAAGAGTGGAACACATTTGGGTCGTTCTATCTGTTCCATTTAGGTTCCTACCATTTGACCTATCGGCACCGAACTTTACAGAGTGATTTCTCCATGGGTAATCTAGGGTATTCTGGATCAAAACTGCCCCAGGAATGGTGTATTTTGGGGTCGTAATTTAAAATACTTCAAGTATTATTAATGAGAGCCATAACCAGCTACCAGAATGATAGATATTAATCCGATCTTATAAACCTTCATATCTTTATGCATATTATTCATCAGTAAAGTACAAGATCTTTAATGTGCTAATATCAGATGAAAAGTCCGCATGAAATAATACTCTTCAAAACAAATCACTTTTCACTTATTGAAATATCCAGTGGCGGATTAAGTGATAAGCGGCTGCGTGGGGCCCCGGAATACCAAAGGGCCCGAGGTCTTAAAATGTCTTTTCTTTAGGGTTTTTTTCTATATATCATATAATTATATTTTGTTGTCCAAATATCATAATAATAACAGAGTTGGCCATTCTGTATATAAAGCGGGAAATTTCAAACCGAATTGACACTGCCAAAATAATTGACGTATTTGCAAGAAATAAAGCAAGACGGATATTCATGTAAAAATATGTTTTTTAATAAATTTATTTAATGTGTTATGGTATGAAATTATTGATTACTTCTCTGTTTTGTTAATGAGTTTTCTTGAAACTGTTTTTTTTATAACTTGAGTCTGAGGGCCCCCACTTGACTTGATTCGCTACTAGAAATATCGTATTTTATTTTCTATAAATTATTGTTTTAGTTTTATTAATAATAAATATCTTTATTTTTCATTTAAATCTTTACATACTTAAGTCTGGCTACTGATAAATCCATCACTGAATCGCTCTGTTCGATTTGACTACACCGGCAGCACCAAAGCGCTTATAAGGTTAACCTTATAAGCGCTTTGGGCAGCACTAGTGTAGCTTTTTAGTGTATAGTTGGTGCATCAGTATAGGATTATTTTCTAGTCAAAACGAATAAAGTAGTGTAGCAGCTCAAGATTAGCAAGATGGCAGTTATATCACAATTACTTGTTACTTTCTACACTGTTACACCGTGTCATCAGTCAGTGTAGGATAATGTAGAAATTTTACACTACACCGATAGATCAAACGCGTTAGTATAGTTACAGTGGCCAAATCGAATGTCTCAGTGCTACACCGTCTTATACTAGTGTAACGGTGTAGTCAAATCGAACAGAGCTAATATAATGCCTGGAATCAAATCTATTTTCCATTTAATATACAAGGTTTCAGCATGTTCTGACAGTTGTTGATGTTGCAAAGTATGAAGTAGAGATGACGTCATGGGCTCACTAGGGCACTAAATAGAGAGTATACTCGTGCTGTGCCATATTTCGTCCAAGACACCTTATATTGGCCCAATATATATCATATTTTTAAACTTCTAGACAATTTAATTATTGAGATTAGTTCTATCCTCAGTAAAAATTTAAATATACGATTAGGAATATAATTTATTAGCCAAAACTTCAGTTATAATCAATTGATATCTTGTTGACATCCTATAAAAACGCTTCTGTCATTTGAAAAATCTGGTTTTAAACGCTATCTAGTAAATAAATAAATAAAACGATTGTATGAAATTAAACATTGCAATGTTTTCGATGCATTTTAAAGTCATAACTCCCATTTATTTTATGCAATTTTTTCATTAAACTGAAATCTTTAGTATATTACTATAGCGGCCTATGGGAAGGATCAGAAATGGCGGATGCGTATACCCCCTATCTAGCGCTCTAAGCTCACAAGCATGACGTTACTACGATGTAACAGTGAATGACATCACAAACATCATTAGGATGTAACAATAACTAACATTGAAAATGTTGATTTGTACGACATAACAACAGTTCTGGTACACGTGGTGATTGATGACGCGACAAAACGTCAGAGTCAGGTAGTCACGTGACCATAGTAGCCCCAGGATTAAAACGAAAAGTTTTTTTTTACTATGTCAAGAATACTGTATTATTTTAGTTTTTAATCTCAATTTTTGTTTCTAAACAAATTAATCAGTTTAATTTTGTTTTCTTAAATTCAAAACAAAAATTGCAATCAAATCGTTTAGAAACAACTTAAATCTAATAAGATGCAATTAATTGTAAATATTAGCAATGCCAGATGTATACTGAAACATTTCATAAACAATAAAAAATGATTCTGCAAGATCTTTTTTTATTCTTATGAAATAGAATAACTGAAGTATACAAGATAAAAAAATGTTTCATGAAGAAAAAAGTCACGTAACACATTTAAAAGACAAGCATGAAGGCACCAATTGCAAATACCTAAATATCAGATTTTTAATTTCTTAATTTTTCTGCTGTTAACATTAAATTCCAAAGACTTGTTAAAAGTTCAATGACACTGACTAAACACAAGCCCTTTAGCAGTCAAAAGATTTTATTCAGTAACGTTTTCAATGCACTTGGCGTCTTCTTCAGCTGCTACAACACGACTAATCCTGCCTAGTGTGGCAGGATTAGTCGTGTTGTAGCAGCTGAAAAAGACGCCAAGTGCGTTGAAAACATTACTGAATAAAATCTTTTGACTGCTAAAGGGCTTTTGTGTATTATTTTTAGACTTGTTAAAAGTTTTAACAAAATTGTTTAGCAGTGTTTTGCTTGATATTTTGATCACATTTTGAAGCTTGTCTCTCAGCGGATGGCCACATGATAACATGTTGGCGTGCCATGCAGAAGGAATCAGGTTAGCATCCCAGATCCGGCATCTGACAAAAAGTTTTTTAGGGTTCTGGGCGTTGGCCTGGCAATCACCACCCTTCATCATCCATCTTCCCTCCACAGATATGGATACAGCCAGTGGTTGGAAATGGTCTCACCCTTAGTAATCTGATTGATTGGAAAAGAGGCATAATAAATATGTATATATATATAAAGCTTGTCTTTAAATATTTATTGACAAAAGTATTTACTTTCAAAAAAAATGCAGTCAATTCTGCTGAGGTGAATACCTGTCAATCTACATAACAATTTCAGCTAGTTATTTGACATCAAAAACTGATTTAAGTATTTCTGGATCAAAAGATTCAAACAAGATCAAACTACAACAACATGAATAGTCCATTTAGTAGTAATGTTTTTCCTAATCAAATTCATTTATAAAATCATAACAACCATCAACCTTAATACATTTAATTAAAAACTGTTTCTTTTGACTTTCATCCCAGTGTTGTCATAGAGAATGAGTCTATATTTCTGCATAAATGATAAAATCATTAAATTTCATTAGTGATTTACATAAGGTTAATGGTTTTATATAATTGGGTTGTTAGTCTATGCTCAATCTTGTATTTGAGCTTGTGACTACTACTGGTGGAATTTGATTATACTATTTTAATCAAAAACTTGATGATGATGAAAAAATTTTATTTTGAACTTCAAGAGTAGTTTCAACATAATAATAAACTTGTCAAATTTTCAAACCATTCACATATTGATATTTTTATCTAATTGCGAGATTTTGCCTCCCATTTCCTTCCTTCCTTTTCTCACAAATTCGTCTATCTTATACCAATTTACATGCAGTTGTCTGTTATAAACAATTTGCCAAAAACTGTACAAGGCAATAAATCAAGGTAACTGCTGATAAATTACTTTTAATAATTGATTGCATATTTAATATCTTAATTCTAGTAATTTCCTAGATGAATTATGGAAGTTTAAATAAAATAAGCTAGTGTATTCATAAATACTATACAGTAGTGATTATATTCTGTTTAATACATAAATGATAAAATTTCAGTAAATTTTGATATTGTCGTGAGGTTATTTAAGGAAACATACATATGTCAAATGTTTGAATAAACTGAAAAAATTAATGAAACAAATAGATTTTAAATTGTTTTTGAATGATCTTTTGGCTTGAAAAAAGAAATTTGACTATATTAAATTTGCCAAATGTATCCATAAATAATGTCTTGGAGAGGAAGTAAGTTATGTATAACTGACAGAAGAAACTGAAATTAGTGAGATCTCTTAATAAACAGAATTTTAAACATCAGAAATGACAATTCCTGCCACCAGTTCCAATAAAAACAAACCTACTGATTGAGCAAATGAGGTCCAAGAACCAATTTGAATCTCTTCCTCAACTTTATGGGATTGGTGGATACATCAAAAGGACAAAGATAGACAATGTTTCTAAAAAATCCGAGACAATCTAATTTCAGCAGCTTAATGTATGTTTGTGATTCTGTTTGGATATGTTCTCTTCTGTTTATTGTTGTGACTGCTATTTGAACTTTTATAAGGATAAATTTATGGAAACAAGAAAAACTAGAAGACAAATTTTAATTTAATTCTCTTTTTCTCAAAAGTACTGTTTATGAACTTGAAAAACTTTCTTAAGGTTAGAAAGGCGGCCAGATGGCTGAGTATTAACGCTGTCAGCGTGCCATGCAGGAGGATCAGGGTTCGCATCCTGGGTCTGGTCCCAGATTTTTTCGGGCCCGGTGATCCCCATCCTTCACCATCCGGCCCCCTTCCACAGGCCCTCTCGACGTGGGGCCCACCTTGACGTGGTGAGAGGGCTTACCAGCTGTCACTATCCTTGTATCTGTTTTGCAGCCGGGCCAATACTTTCATAGTGACAGGGATTGACTAAGAGGCTCCTTGTGTCTGGTGGTATCCGGCGAAAGTCGCCCCCACACTATGTCTGGCTTGAGCAGGGGTTGGTGTGCTCAGCGGCTTGTTGAAAGGGTTTGGCGGTCCCCGAGTAGACAGCTGTGGGGCCTCCTAGCTGGATGACTGCCACAGACCTTGTTTGACTTTCTATGGAGTGGTCCTGCAGCAGCATCCCAGTCGGCCTAGGAACGATGCCCAGCCTCGGCCCCCGGGTGGCTGTCCCTAGTGAAGAAATTCCTATAGGGTCGGTAGAGCTGGCCGCTCCCACCCCTCGCCAGTGGGCGCTCTATGGTTTGTCATATGACCGTCCGAGTCCCTATGGGTCGGGATTAAGAATTGGCCCGTCATATGCCCTGCGTGAGGTACGAGTCCTCTAAAAGGGTCTCAAATCCCAAGGTGGCGTACCGTGCTGACGGGATGAATGGCGGAGGGATAGAAGCCTTAACGGTGCCCACCTGAGAGTTGGCCGAACTTGGGCTATAGGAGATTTCTTCCAGGCCGGGGGAAGTTCGCTTCCCTAGGCAATCACAAAACCTCGGGGAGTTGATCCGAGCGATATTCAGCCACGGCAAGTCGCCAGAGCCCGGCCATTGCACGGCGTCGGTCGATATCGTCCCCATGGGTGGCTACCAGTTTGGCACAGACAGTAGGCTGCATCGGAGATCGAACCGGGGGAGATTCTTGCTCTTTCTCGGTCGTTCGCGACTTCTGAGGGGTGGTCTGCGCTATTTGTGCGCACCCCTCCACTAGGAGCGATACACGTCTAAGATCTTAATGTTTTTAGAGTTGCTTGTACGGTCACTAGATGATGTAATGAACCGTCCTGCCCCGTCCACGATTATTCGTGGTTCGGGTGACACTCGTGGTCTCTCCCTATTGGGAAGACCTTCCACCGTTGTATCAAAAACGTCTCCGTTGTGATTCACGTTCAGTTGTTTAAGGCGGTACTTGTACTGCCTATCTCGGCTATTGTTTCGGTTGCTTCAGCAACTCCGGGTGCAAGGGGCCAAGGTTGGAGGACCTCCAGCCCGGCAGGCCTGCTGGACCAGTGTGGCCCCCTTGCTGAAGTGGCGCAGAGGTGGGGTTCCCTTCCCTGCCGACAGCTCAGGCGATGATTAAAGCCGAGTTCCAACTCGCAGAAGGATCCCTGTAGTGCTATATAAGCGGAGCAGGGCCATGTTGCCTTTTTAGGTGCAATGTCACAGTAATAAATGAGCCTAAATGAGCCCTTCCACAGGTGTTGGTGCAGTCTGTGGTTGGAACTGGCCCTGCCCCCTTAGTAATCTCCCTGATTGGAAAGGGTGTAAAAAAATTATATTAATATAGAAACGCATAATCTAATTCACACAGACGATATGCAAAAGAAAAAAAAGGTTAGAGCAGGATATTTCTATTTATGATAAAAAGTGTTTCATTGGTTTTTCTTGGCAATAAGTCTATATTTGAAGGCTGAAATGTCATTGTATATATATACATGTACATATTTTTATATACTATGTTCTAGGATTTTTGTATATCAGTTTTATAGTTTAATAAATAGTATGTATATTTTTTTTGTTAAAATAATTGTCATTATTCCTGTTTATTTTTAACATCATTCTGGATTCTGAATGCCATATATCCATGTGCTTTTATCAAAATTTTGGTCATTATTTCCAAAATTCACATCTGGTTTGAGTGAAAAAATAAATTATCACTATAAAATGTAAAAATAGACTCAGCACTCACAGCAGTCCCGTAAAAAGCATTTATCCCGTAAAAAGTATTTAGTAATAAATGCTTTTTACGGGACTGCTGTGAGTGCTGAGTCTATTTTTACATTTTATAGTTAAATGCCTAACAAAGCAGTATCACATTGTGGATAAATTATCACACCTGGTGTCAGAAATCCTGACAACTCTCTATTTAACAGTTAAATCACATCTAAAGTTAACTGTTTCAGTCTCACATAATAATAGTATCTGATAAGGCAGATTTATTGAAAATACAGTACATGAAATGCATGCATTGTTTTTTGAAAAATAATTTTTTTACTTTTTCAAATATGGAAATTATTTTTGATATCAGAAAATAATATTTTACAAAAACATATTAATAAAATTTAAATTTTTTTATTTATAAAATTGTTATTAATTAGTTTATACATTTTTGACCATAAGATAATGGATATTATTGTAAAATTAAGAAAGTTTATATAATAACAACAAAATTAGATTAATTTGAATATCAGAATGAATGTTTATTTTGTTTGGAAGCATATTTTAATGTACCATTATTGAATTTACAAAAAAAAAAAAAACAAAAATGTTGTAATTATAATTATTTTTCTATAAGAAAATAGGCACTTTTAAAAAAGACATGCACTTAGCCAGAGGTCTGCAATGTGGTGCCCGCGAAACTATTTTTAAGTGCCTGCTGTTCAAATATCTGAAATATAAATTTTACTATGAGTATTTGTTCTTCAAATACTCATAGTTGTAATGAATAATTTTAGTAAAAATTCTTTACAAGTGTGCACTTTGATTTTATCTTTGCCATTTTAACAATTGTACGAATTATACAATTAAATTTTTGATGAAAACTGAATCTTAGTGACATCTATATAACTAAGTCAAGATTTCATTACTTAAACTGTTTAAACTCTTAGATCAATCAAACATAAAAATCAGCACTATTTTGCAGTAGAGAAAACTTTTATTTTTAAAAACTTCGCTAACGTTTTCGGTTCTACACCATCATCAGGCAACATATGAAATTACAACGGAATTCTAAAATAGAAGGTTAGAAACTGTTTCTAACCTTCTATTTTAGAATTCTGTTGTAATTTCGTATGTTGCCTGATGATGGTGTAGAACCGAAAACGTTAGCAAAGTTTTTAAAAATAAAAGTTTTCTCTACTGCAAAATAGTGCTGATTTTTATGTTTGATACATCTATATAACACTAGATGATTAGATGAATCAACTTTCGAATACTAGAAACATCTGATGTTGCATATAGCAAACAATTTTCTGTCTCCACTATCCTCATATACTCTATCCAGCCACTGCATGCTACTGTGCCTGCTGAAATTCTCATGATGCCTGCTGAACTCCCACATTTCTGAAATATGCCCTCCTATTAAAAAAGGTTGCCGACCACTACACTTAGCAATAAATGATGATCAATTTCTGTGGTAATCAATGAGTTATTTCTAATGATAAACCTGCTAGGTGAATTTTCATAAAAATTCATCAATTGACTGAAAAGTTATTAATGAGAAACATATTTACAGATATATAATATAATGATTTTATGAAAAGATTAAAAAATCCTATATATGTATGTGTTCATGTATTTTGTAAGTATGTGTTTATATATACATAAAAAATAGTTTCCGGAACAAATATGGAATTACTTATCATAATTCAGATCCAATTATAAATAAAAGAAAGATATTAGTAGACAATTAAAGATACATATATGATATGATTCTATTTGTTTCTGGAAAGTACAGGTAGTCCTCAATTTATGGCCACTTATACTTATGATGGTGATGTAATCCATTATTTCTCTGATGGTCAATACAGTTCAATGAGTTTGAGTCACAGACTTAATGATATATGGAAAGCATTCTTTTTTTTGTATCTGATTCTTGTAGTTTTCTGTTCATCATGTTTATTAAAATAATATATAGTCTCCTAATAAACATTAATAATGAAAAATTCATAAATTTTGGCCATTTCTGACTTACAACAGCAAAGTTCAAAATTGAATTCTCATAAATTGAGGATTACCTATAGATTAAAACTCTTATGATTAAATTATATATACTGAATAAAGAAACAGTATAATTAAAATATTCATGCAAATTTTAATTTATGAAATGATTTTTTTTTCTAGTTAATATCTATTGTGCCATGAATAAAGCTGGATTTATACTGTGGAGCAAATATTTGCAACATCGAGAAGAAGGAAGGAAAATTCCTTTAGGTTATATTAATCACTTGAATAAGAAGCTTTATTTTTCTATTGCAAATGTTGGTTCTTGGGATCCAATAGATTCAACAAAATGTGCACATCATGGTGGTGTTTTCAACTTAGAATTTTCACCAGAAGGGTAATTATATTTATATATATTTTTTTACATTCATTTTCATATTTTAACCCATCCTTCTATGTATGGTAGATGTGTTCTAGAAAAACTGTAAATAAAAATCATGTAAATTGAGATTACATTTATATATAAAATAAGAAGAGAGTCAAAAAGTTTTAAAAATTATACTGAATGTTGTATTTTATTTATATATATATAGTCAGTCCTTGTTAGTTAGTCTTTGCTCATGGCATAAGAGAATAATAACATTAATTAACTCAGTTAATGCTGTTTTTCTCTTGTGAGCAAAGACTAAATTTTAACAGTGGAATGGAATAAAGTCTTATTTTCTTAAATTTCTAATAAAAGAGAAAAAGCAAAGTGAAATTTTATAATAATTATAGAAAACTAGATATTTTATATGATCATTAACTCAGATATGCAATATTATCTATGAACACAGTATTAATTAAATTGTATTGCACATAGGACATTTAGCTGTATGGAAACATTTCGACATTCTAACTAGAGGATCCAGTATTGAATTAAGGTTCTAACCTTTGAAAATTTATGTCAATGTCTGGATCTGGCTCATCAATTCTTATCCTCTACAGTCCAGTTGAATTTCATGAGTATAGGCAGTGATGAGTTTTAGAGGGCTCATGTGAGCCTTTGATAAATTTGTCTGTAATTTGCGAGCTCCCTTGTTCTTTTTGTTTGCTTATTAATTTATTCCAAGAATTAACACATGTTGCATATCATAATCATACTTTGATTTACATTTGTCTTTCTCTTCCTCGTATTTGAATATAATCTCAAATTGTGACAATCTGGTAATAATGCCCTTTGAAGAAGGAGGATTTTACTGAATATAATGACATACAATTAGAAATGATTGTCGTTGAGTTATCACCAATGACCTTTGCTAACGATTCACTGTTAAAATGTGATACTGAATTTTGGCTCTGACGATAATAACTACTGTAGCTTTCTTTTGTATCATTACCTCCTCAACAAGCACAAAGTTTGCGACATCATGAATATGTCATTTTGGAAGTAATAACCAATGGGAAATGTGTATATTGTCATGTGTTTCATTTTACTAGGCTTCAAAAAATGGCGGAAAACTCAAAACATTCTGCTAAAGCAACATACAAACAATTTGAAATAATGGTTGATTTTATGGTAAGTCATTCAAATCTTTTAATAGGTAAATAAACATTTTGTATTTCCTACTATGATTATCATAATTAAAAATTTAATTTACCAATATAAAGTTATACAAAGTGGTGACTTTAAATACAAGTATATGCTTTCAGTGTTTATTATAAATTTTTACTAGATAACTTCTGTCACTATGCCATTTATTATTTTGTATACAGGAAAATTATACAATTAAGGACAGACAAAGAAAATGGGGTGAATTGTGCCAACATTTAAGTTCAGGAGGAGGACCACAAAAATTTAAAAATTGTTGGAAAGCCTATTTTATTCATACTCTGATCTATATTTCTTGGAAATGTAGTATATTTTTTCATATAAGTTTATTGTTGATGGTTGTATAAACAGCCCTAACAGTATGATTTTCACAGTATTGATTAATAGCTAAAGTAAGATTTTGTCCTATGCATCTTTGGTAAGATCTAGTAGCAAAATATATTATAGTAATAAGGATCTGGAAAAGAAAAATGAATTTTAATAACAACATACCATAATAACTATGTATCATATTTGAAATTTCAAATAAAGGCAAATACAATTTTAAAATGTTTATGAGCAAAATTATATTTAAAAATACTAATAATAATAACTTTTATTGATCTAAAAACTCTATTAACTATATTAACTTATTGATCTCTCTACTGGATTTCTATTTTCAAACGTGTGTCTGATGGAGGTTGCGAAGAAAAATGTGGAGATTTATTAGCATGTGGGCATATATGCAAAAAAAATTGTCATGTAGTTGATGTGGACCATCAATTGTATAAATGCGAAGATAGATGCTTGAAAAAATGCCGCTTTAATCATCCTTGTAAAAAGAAATGTCACCAAGAGTGTGGCGACTGTAAAGTTATTCGAATTGCCAAATTAGTATGTGGTCATCCGTATCCAGTACCTTGTCACATTGAAAATCCAGAAGATTTTAAATGTCAAAAACCATGTGAAAAAATATTAAAATGTGGCCATATATGCGATAAGAGATGCAGTGATACATGTGAGCCGTGTTTGCGAATAGTTCCAAAAACTTATCTGGATTGTAAACACACGATTATGAAGAAATGTTACGAAAGTCTGGAAGGAATCTTATGTTCAGAACCATGCCCACATTTCCTTCAATGTGGGCATCCATGTCCAAGTTTATGTGGACAACGTCCATGCCCAGAAAAATGTGAACGAATAGTAGTAATTCATTTAACATGTGGCCATGTTAAAGAACAGATTTGTTCCAGCGATAAAAGTAACACATTTTGTAACGCACCCTGTTGTGCCAAGCTACCGTGTGGTCATACTTGCTCTGGTAATTGTTCCAGATGTAAAATAAAACATAAGAAATGTTTTGCCGTCTGTGGAAAAAGATTATTTAATGGAATGAAATGTAGATTGTTATGTGGGCATGATGGCATATGCAATGCAGATTGTGAGAATAAAACTGTAAAAAATTTCAAGCAAAACTCAAATACAGGTAGGAAAAAAACATTTAAAGACGGACATAAAGTAAATAAATGGTATAATAATTGAAATTTATAAAGTTTTAATAGAATGTTTTAAAATAAAAATATTTGTTAAAAATAATTCAGAATTTGACATTTAAAACAAAAAAAAGTTGTTATAGGAAATAAAAATGATTTATTATTCATTATAGAATTTTCTTCACAATGCATGTTGTTCTTATTTGATATGATTTTAATTTCTAAAACTGAAATTCAGTAGATTATTTTACTGATTTAGGCAAATTAGAAAATATTAAAATGTAAGCTACAGTATACTGTAGTTAAAAAAAAATTGTACATTTCTATACACTCCTTGACTGAAATATGTTTCAAAGAGTGCAAAGAAAAAATATTTGTAAATATCATTTTCCTCCTCTGCGAATACAGTTTTCACTTGATTCTGCACTTGTCATATATACTGTATTTATACGTTATCCTTAATTATTCCTAAATAACGAACACATTCCGACATTAGGTGATTTAATTCTTTTCAGAACTGCTTGTTTTTCTATACAGCAAACACCATCCTTCATCTCATTTGAGTGAAAGAAATGTTTTAAACATGAAGTTAGCATTATTATCATCGAAAAAATTTAAGTTCTTGGTATATATAGCAGGGGTGTTCAACTCGTCGATCGTGGAGCGATTTTTGGTCGATTTCTTGTTTATTCCTCCCAATTTGATTCCTCTTTACAAATTTACAATAATTTAAACTGAAAACGATAATACTGTATATTTATCATTATTTTGTATTATTTTTTAAGTGTAAAATTGTTTTTTTTTCGTTAAAATTGTGAAATCACTAATTTTCTTATCATTTGGAAGTACACTCATCCCAAAACTATATTTTTGTAATTTTGTAGAAGAAAGCTGCATGGAAGTATTATATATTTAATTTAATGATCTAAACTAGTGAACAATAGCTAAAAAGTTGACTAAACTACAACTGAATTATTTTCATTTATATATATTATATTAATTAATTTAAATAAAATATTGTAGCCTCTCTTTTTAATGGCAAATATATTTATACAGAATATTCTGTAAAGTCTGAAAAATAATTACTTAGAGCAATTCCTTATGGAAAAATAGGATAAAGCCTTGAATCAGTTTTTAAAGAGAATCATAGTTTTCAGGGAAAAAGGCTTAAGTTTTATGATGATATCAATTTTGTAATTTCTAACAATTTGAAATAAAACATTATTCTCAAAATATTTCAATTTACAAATTGAGATGTTAAAAATATCAAATTGTTATTATTTTTCTTATTATTATTATGAATTTGTTTTTATTTAAAAGAAATGAGTCATGTTTGAATAAATATTTTACTACTAAAAACTGGCTAATCATCATTTTTACTGAATCATCACAAAATTTATTATTCAAAAACTGAATTATTAAAACAATTTATATTCACTTCCATAAATTTATAATTAATTAGTTATAATAATTAATTAATTAGATAAGAATATGCTTCAACAAATTTTAAGTTGAAAGAAAATTTTATTTTTAAAAATGCATGTTTATAGCATAATATTTAATGATAATATTATAATTAAATAATGTTTTGCTTTTATTCTATTTTCATTAAGAAATACAAAAATTCATAATAGATTGTTCAGATGATCAAGATGGGGATTACGTTAAAAACAAAAAAAGGCTGTTATTTTGATATCAAATTATCAGTTACTTTTTTCTTTTGATATTTTAAAGCTTTATTATGATATTTTTCATATAAAATTTTATATTAATATATCTTTTGGATCTCAAATACTATGTATATCAAATGAAAATGTAAGAAATATCACATTCTAAATGAATATAATAGGACAAGAGAGAAAAAGCAATAGTTTCATAAATGAGTTGACATTTAAAAAAAAGTATATAGTGTATATTACTGCATATTATACATTTTGGAATAAACGAAATAGGAAATTAATGGTACAAAAACAGTGTTAAAATGTAATAGAATCGAATGTTCAAAAATGTACACTCATCCCTCGATTTACACAGTAGATACGTTCCTGGAAAAATCGTGCAAACCAAAACACTCATCCCTCGATTTACACTGTAGATACGTTCCTGGAAAAATCGTGCAAACCAAAACTGTGTAAAATGAGATGCAGAATTCATACAAAATATCGTGTAAAACAAGACGCAGAATTCATACAAAATAGAAGGATATGTTCATGTGCAAACCGAAACCTGTAAAACAAGATGCAGAATTCATACAAAATAGAAGGATATGTTCAATCGTAAAATGAGACACAGAATTCATACAAAATAGAAGGATATGTTCAATTTAACTGTCATGTAAATCAATCTAAAGAAATTAATGAAAAGTCGAGAATATGTTCTTTATGCCAATCTATCTATAAAAGATAATGAAGAGTCGAGGATATGTTTTTTATAACCGTGCTATCGAAAATAAAGAAAAGTCGAAGATATGTTCTTTATAATTGTAAAATGAGAGTTGAGAATATGACCTTTATAAATGTGTAAAATGAGATAAGGATTAAAGAAAAAAAATGTTTTGGTTAATTAATTTTTAGACACAATTTAATGCTTATACTTTGTTTTTATTTTCAAAAATAAATTGAAAAACATTAATTAACACCGAATACGGTACAAAAAAACAAATTAACAATATTGCGTCTCTGGTAGCTGAATGGGGGCCGAACTCAGCAGAAAGGAATATTTGTTACAGAATTTCTAGAAACAAGATGATTCTTAACTCAACAGTTATTGTTTGACTTAGAATGTAGGAAAATTGTATAAATAGGCGAGCTGCGAGCCTGAGTTGAGTTTAATTGAACTGCGAGACTTGGACAGTAAAAGTTAATAGTGAGCGATAAATTGTGAAAGCTAAAGTGGACTAAGAAGAACTGTGAGTTATTCTGAATTAAAGGAGCGAAAGTGGACTAAGAACAACTGTGAGTTAGTCTGAATTAAAGACATGAAAAGTGGACTAAGAAGAACTGTGAGTTATTCTGAATTAAAGACATAGTGGACTAAGAAAAACTGTGAGTTATTCTGAATTAAAGACATATATTGTGGACTAGGAAGAATGCGAGTTATTCTGAATAAAAGACACAGATTAGTGTTGTATGAGATAATTAAGAGAGCGATAAATTGTGAAAGCGAAAGTGGACTAAGAACTGTGAATTATTGAGTGATAAATTGTGAAAGCAAAAGTGGACTAAGAAGAACTGAGTTATTCTGTTTAAAGACATACAGATAAGTGTTGTATGAGATAATTATCGGATTTTGTATTGAATTTAGTAACTAGTGTTGTATGAGATAATTATCGGATTTTGTATTGAATTTAGTTATGAAAGTGGACTAAGAAGAACTGTGAGTTATTCTGAATTAAAGACAGATTAGTGTTGTATGAGATGATTATCGGATTTTGTATTGAATTTATAGTGAAACAAGATTATTTTGTTCATCAGATTTTCTATTGAATTTAGTTATAGTGAAACAAAAGATTATTTTGTTTTGTGTGTAAATAAATTGGACTATATGAAATATAATGTATTCACTCTTTATTAATCTCTACGATCTCGTAAACCCACAAAACGATTCACTCTGTGTTATTAATCTCTACGAACTTGTAAACCTACAAAACGTGACAATATGATACTCTTTTAATTTATGTTAATCTCTACGAACTCGTAAACCTACAAAACGTAACAATATGATACTAATAAATTGGACTATACGAAATATAGCTGTATTCACTCTTTATTAATGAACTTGTAAACTCAGAAAACATGACAATATGATACTCTTTTAATTTATAAATGGCATAATCAAAACATGACAATATGATACTCTTTTAATATATAAATGGCATAATGCAAAACAAATCTTTTAATTTATAAATGGCATAATGCAAAACAATCAAAATAAAATCACTAATCTCTACGAACTCGTAAACCTACAAAACGTGACAATATGATACTCTTCTCTACAAACTCGTAAACCCACAAAACGTGACAATATGATACTCTTTCTCTACGAACTCGTAAACCTACAAAACATGACAATATGATACTCTTTTAATTTATAAATTGGCTAATGCACAAACAACAAACCCTTTAGCAAAGAAATTTTTTTTGTTTTCATTTTAAAACCGTGTAAACTGAGTGCTAAAAAAAATTTTTTTTGTTTTCATTTAAAAACCGTGTAAATTGAGTAAAAAATAAATTTTTTTGTTTTCATTTAAAACCGTGTAAAAGCGAAACCGTAATGTTTTTGTTTTCATTTAAAAACCGTGTAAATGGAGTCCCGTGCAAATTGAGGGCTAGGTGTATATTTTGTCACCAACTCTTCTAGAAATTCTAATAGTTGCTCACAGTAACATACAGATACTAACAATGCTATTGTTATTTTGCATTGCTTGATGTTAAATTTTTTGGACTTATGGATTGTACTTTGTACAAAATAGCTTTCAAAAACCTTTAATAAATAGTCCATGGATTTAATCAGGATTTTTAAGGAGACTTTAGAGTATAGTTCCACATTTTATCTATTTATAAATGAAATAGGGACCAAAGAACATACTTCTAAATTGTCTGTCAAAATAATGATTGATCAATAAGCTTTATGGTCTTATCACATAAAACATAGATTTGTAGATGACTAATAATAGTTATTGTGACAATTAAGTATTTCTCACATAAACAACACATCACATAAGTCTAATATAAACGATGAAGGATGATTTGCTTTTTATTGCTGCAATAATCAATAAAAAAAAAGATAATCCATCCACAAGAGTGATCTTTAAATTGTAGAGCTTGCCATTGGGAAAATAGCATGAACAAAGATCATTCTCATGATAAATAGAAATAAGGTCAAATGTTTTAAATGAAATTTTGTATGTACTAAATAGTAGGATCATAATAATAAAAAACCTCTCTCTATCATAGATATGTCCATTGCACAGTTTATCTAGTGTGATGAAATGCATAATATTAAAATGAAAAGTTCTTAACAGTTTCTGCCTATTATAACAGATTAAAAATTTTAATCTAGCACAAAATAATTATAACAAAAATGTTTTTGGCCAGTTAGGTCCTTATTACAAGTTAGTTTGTTGCATAAGAACATATAAAAAACATTAATTGTAAAAAGAACATATATGACAAAGTTCTATTTAAAATTTAATATCATATGAAATTTCTAATTCTATTTATAATTTCATTGTATATGTATTTTTTAAAATATGCATAGTATATTGTTGCAGATATTTCACCATAACAGCAAAGAAATTTCTATTAAATTATACTGTATAATTCTATAATTAAAAATTTAATTCTATAATTCTATATTCATTTAATGAATATGACATCTCTAGTAAAATTCAAGTTCTCATTAACTTTGTTTCAGCTGATTAGAATCATAGATTTAAATGAGCTGATGACAAAACAGACTAGTTTCCTATAGCAATCAGAAAAAAAATTTATTGTAATCAATGTAAATTTCCGATTTCTTTAACTAAATATAAAATTTTAATTAAGACAACAAATTTTTTCCACATGGTATATGTATAATAGTAAATAATAAAATTATTTTTGAATTAAATCTGATTTTTTTTTAAATCATAAGGAATTTTTGATGATTGTTCTTGATTAATTTTTGTTATGATTTGATAAAATATTAAATGATTAATTAAATTTATGTAATTTAACTTAATGTAAATTTGATTTAAGATGAAATATTTTGATTTTGCAATGTTTAGCTTCTGACAAATAGAAAATACAAAACCAGATATGACATCATTGAACTGTATATTAATTTTTCTAAAACTATGGCTTGCATCAAAGATGGTTCTAGACTTTGTCTTATTTCCACAAGAAAATCAAGCTAAGCAATTACAGAACTTTACACAACTTTCTATATATTTCAAATATATTTTAATACAAAATTTATAATTTTATATTATCTACATATTTATTAAATATACATTATATATTTATTATTTTAGTTCATATGTAATCTATATCAATTTTGTCAAATTAAAATTCCATATTCTTAAATTAATCAGGGATCCCCAAATTTTTGGAAAAGGGCAGCATAGACAATTTTTTAATGAATGGCTGGACAATTTTCTAATGAATTTTCTGTATTAGAATAGATTGAGGATTTTTGTAATTAGATAAGAAATCGTTTTCTAAAAATGTTATAGTAAATAAAATTAATTGTGAAGAGATGTTGCTTTATAATCAGAATGGCAATTTTTTGCCAGATTTTGATGTTTGTATGTTTTAAAATGGATAAATCACATACTTAATTTCGTCACTATAACGGCTTTATTTTAATTTCAAAAGAAAATTATCTATAATTAATGACAAAATATTAGTTATTTTATGTTTTGTTTTATTTTATGTAACGGGCACATTAGAAAATTGTACAAAAATCATTCACTTTATTTCAAATTTTATGTAATCTTAGTGTCTTGGCATTGCCATGTTGTGACGTATAATACGACATTGAATCTTCTTTGGTAACGTAGTGCGATTTGCCAGCATAGCACTTGACATGCAATGTACGAAATGGTGGCGTTTACGATCTCTGAATTAAACAACAAAGCATTTTTGTCAAAGAATTATGATGATTGAATGACATTATTTATGAATTTAGAAAATAAATATTGAGAATATTTATAAGAAGTTTTGGTATTTTCCAATCGTTATTTAATTTCATCCTGTGTTTATATCTTGGTTTATATCAGGGCTGTCCAACCAGCGGCCCACCGCTGTAATGAATGCGGACCAACATAAAATCGTAAACATTGAGATTTTAAAACATTTTATCCTTAAAACATTGAGATTTTTATGTAGGCATACTTATTTTTTTTTTATTTTTTGAAATTCGCCATATCATCATCAAATATCCCACTAATAAAGAAAAAGAAATTTGTTTCATTTTTGTACTAAAAATATATATAAAAATAATGAAGTTAATGAAGTTTTTATTATTTAAATATCTATCTACATTTCCTATTTCCATTTTCTAAAATATTTCTTATTTCAGTGATTAAAACTTCTTGACCCTCTCAATGATTTTAAAAAATTTCTGATTATGATGCTACGATATTTCGCTTATTTTCATAATGTATATCATATATTGTACACTATTTACTAACTTTTTTGCTTAACAACTATCGTTAGAATTAATATATTTTATATGCGGCCCGAGACAATTTTTTTTCTTCAAATGAGGCCCAAGGAAGCCAAAAATTTGGACACCCCTGGTTTATATATACATAAAACTTTTTTCATAAAGAACAAATATCAGCAAGCTGGATAAGGCCCGTGGCAGTAGTTTGGAGACTTCTGTTCTTAACTTAATAATTTAATTATATTTAAGAGATTTTAATTATAAAATCTTAACATCGAAAGACAGTTATTTATCATTTAAAAATCCAATTAATATTAATTCAGCGATTCAATTTAATAGTAATTTAATTAGACTCGAATTTAATCATTACAAAATCAAAAATAATTTGATAATCGAATATTTAAGACTATAAACATATTTAAAATAAAATTAAATTATGACTCCGTTTACAATATAATAAAATAAATGATACAAGTTCAATTTTCTAATTATAATTTTTAAATTATAATTAGAAAAATTAGGAAGAGAATAATAATAAACTTTCATTATATTTTAAATAAAACTTAAAATATAAATTTAATCCGGAAGTAATATTATTTTGGATAAACTGATGCATCAGAAAATTTTAGAGCTGAAAAATATTTATATTTAATATTAACATAGACACCGAAAATGTGGTGCCAATTTCCTCGAAAGCATCAATAAAATTACAAATATGTTTATATGAAATTAAAAAAAGTTTTCGTTTCTCCCTCTGACACAAATCAAAAGTCACTTCTATAATACTTGTATACAACTATATACTCACGCATATGTAATAAATATACAGTACTGTACTTCATTAGAAAAACTTTAAAAGTTAAACTAACATTATATTATTTATACTGTTTTATGAAGAAATAATATTTATTTAAAGTAAATGTATAAATTTTATTTATATAAAATCTGTTAAGTTTATTATTTTGGGATGCTGCAGCCAACTGACTTCCCTTTGAATGCGCCACTATTTCAACTTATCATTTAACCAATATCTGAAATAAACGTCAATAAGTGATTAACAAAATAATATCAAAATTAGATACTCACTTTTCGGTAACGTAAAAAATCCAATGCTATCTGTACATTTTGCAACATGTGAAACCGCATTTTCCCTCTTTCTCTAGGCTAAAATTTAAAATTTATATTAATGACGATTTGAATACTGTACAATAAAATATAGTACATTACATATTAAAAATTAACCTAGTTAGACTTATTTTTCTTACCAATAATTCGCCCGAGAGAACTTCCAACAATGAAATAAGATTATGTCCATCTCTTAAATCTTCAAAGAGATCAACGATATATTTATTTGCCTAAAAAGCAAAAACTGTTATATTATAAATAAATACATTTTTTTAATATATATTCTATCATAAAACACGGAAAACAAACTACAAAAGGAACAATACAGGGAGTATGTGCTTCCATCTAGTGGACACATGCAAAAATATCCAAGTGTTTGATTATCGGTAAAATGACTGATTAAAGATAAATTTACACATTGTCATGCAGATAAAGGATTAGTTATGAACATGCGGGATTTTCATAATGTCCAGTCAACTTTTATATTGTAAGAACTTACGCGTGGTTTGTAACGGTTCCTGCACGAACTACACACGTGTAAGCAGGTAAAAGTCTGTAAAAAAGAAGTTTGATATTGACAGATGTGATATAGTTGCGAATGGCAACAATAAGGTTATAAATGTTTAAATCCAAACAAGATAAATCTGATAATTTGTTTTGAAATATTTGTGTGATCAGATACCATAAATTCAAAAAACGTTGTACAGTATTTTTAAAACAGATAGATTCTATATTGATTAGAAATCTGATTACACAAATTTCAAATTTTATTTGATCTATACATAGCATGCAGAATCGGAAGAAAAGTTAAAGGAAAATACCTCCAAATACCTCCAATGCTGTTGGAAGGAGTGCGTAACAGCAGAAAAGTAAAGTTGGCAGAAAAGGATAAAAGAAGTGCAATGTTAGAAAATATTGCGTATATAATAATATATTCATATCATGTAATAACTAGAAAGAAGAGAAAACATCTGTTCCTAATAAAAACTATTCTTTAAAGTTCTATTAAAGCGACTTAACTTTATAACAGAACGTAGCCTAATTACTTCCTTATGAATTATGGCGCTAGTATAAAATGTATTATATCTAGTTTATTTTATGATCATTGTAAGAGAAATTATTTTGTACCGTTACATTTACTTCTTTATATTTAATATAATAGGGATATAAAAAGTAGAAGCAAAGAAAATATTTTCTAAGCTGACTTTTTAAAATAATGAATGTTGAATATATTTAATATGCATTGCATAAAAATTTATATATAAGAAACAAACAGATATATAAAATTTTTTCGTAATGTTTTTATTATTTGTGGAGGATTTGTTTCAAGGACAATAAATTATTTTTGCCAAGGTATTTTTCCTGGACTAAAAACAGTTAGAGCCGAACGATATAACTAGACAGAAATTACCTGTAATAGAGCGCAACTAAAAGATTATCAACAACAATAAAGCACGAATTTCGGCATGATACGATTAGTAGCGAACAATGTTAAAAGACGGGACATAGGTAATGTCTCTCCATTACGTAATTCCTTTGCTATAAAATCCACCCCCAGATCGTCCTTGCGTAGTAAACAGCTTTAGCCTTGGGAAATGACACCTGGTGACGAGTAGATTTACCTATGTTTTTTTTTTTCTCTTTCGGTCAAGCCAACTCCAGCGTATAGCGCATTGTTTACTGTAAGTTATGAAAATTTTTCAAGTATTAACAATGCTGCCATAGTAAAAAGTGACATTTACATAACATACATATGATTCTTTTCTTAACAAAATGTGATAACGTAAAAAAAAAATTGCTTCACAGCTATTATTATAAAATACAATTGTTTTTCTATATTTTATAGTATATCACAAGTATGGTGATGAAAGTGCATCCTTTTGAAAACATAAAAGTTTTCGAAAAATGAATAAATAATAAAATATTAAAAATAAAAAATGGAAACAGCATATAATAAACATTTGTTTATGAAATATAATACACTAAAACAAAAAATATACATTATTTTTAAATAGTAAAATGATATTATTATATTATTAGATCTATATCCTGTTCACTGAATTTTATAAATATTTTTTCTTCTTTCTTTACATTTTGTGATTTTTTATTAAATTAAAAAATAAAAGCAGAAAAGAATACTGTATTTATGATTTTTGTCTTTTGGATCTACATAATTTAAATAGTTTTGAATAAATTAAATTTATTCTGAATTTTCTATCTTTATAAATACAGTTGAATGATAATCTCTAACTAATAAGTTTCATATTTCTAATGTCAATTTTTATTAGTAATTAAAATATTTTACAAGAATTATTATTATGAAATATATATTTTGAATTTTTACCATCGTTTGCAAACTTTCAAACTAATTTTAAAATTCTGATGAAAATGTTATGAAACTTAAAAAATTGTAAACTTATTGTGTTAACGGCGCAATATGTCTTTTATATGAAATACTTTATTTTGTATTATTTTATAATTTTCTTTGAAATATTTTCTTTTGTACTTTTGAAAAATGATTAATCACTTTATAAAATAATAAAAATAATATGATTCAAATAAATTACTAAAATCTTATAAATTTCTTCTGAATTTAATTCGAATATTTAAATTTTTTTATATAAAAATATTTAAAAATTGGAATTTCTCAACAACAGATTTAATTGTAGAGACGGATGGAATAGGTCTTCCAGGGTACAGCACCGCAAAATGATCTCTCATGCGCCTATAGGATAAGCCTGAATTACGTGCCCGAACCATCCATACTCGTTCAGTAACGTTGTAAATAATATTCGGCATTTTTAAAAATGTTCGAATTGCGGCACGTCTGCGTTTCTACGCTGTCGCTATAGCAACAACAGAATTTCTGTTTCTCGCACATCTTTTGATGTAAATTTTCAGTGATTTATTTTCAAATGTGTAATTACACCAGAATTAAAATCCAATAATCTTGTGTGTTAAATCGTTTTTTGTTTATTGGATGCAATAATAAATAAATATCGTTAGAATTAAAAATATAAAATAAATTTTCGTAGCGAACGATTCCTGACGTGATAGATGCATCAGAATTGGCTCGATGCCAAAAATCAGAGTGTTCGGTTTCAAGAAAAACACCCGGTATATACAGTACATTACTTATTGTGTTTACCATTACAATAATTTTGTTTATTCTTTAAATTTCGAGAACCAGGAAAATGAATGTTTCAGAGATACAACACAACAAATGTTAAACCACCTAATGGTTTTGCAAAAGTTATGAGACGAATTTCTAAAAGTATAACAGCAGAAATTTATAGAAAAAAATGAAACTAGAGAATTAAAACCATCGCAGTAAAATTAAAAAATATATAAATTAAATGAATAGATAAAACTTTTAAGAGATAATAAAAAATGATATATTTAAAAGAATATAAATATCTATAGTTAATATTTGTTTTATTATCTATTTTAGATCTAATCACAAACAAATGTTCTTAATTTTAAATGTAATCAAAGAAGCATTCCTTTGAACTTGGTATGACAGTCCAAATATTTATCGTCGACCGGATGAAAGCTGTGGCTTACCGTCCTGGAGCCGGGTTTAAATTCGGGTCCCCCATCTCCAGGTTTTCAGGATAACTCCAGGCGCGGCCGGTTGAATCTATCCTTCAGCTATCTGGTTAACTCAATCCTGTGTATTGGCCAGCGGTAATGGACTCTATAAGTGGTGGCCGCGTCCAAATACAGTATATCCCTGGTGAGATATGGCAGCTTAACTAACCTAACTTAACTTAATATTTATCTCAAAAATTAATTTCAAGAAACAAAATTTCTACCTTACATATTGAAGTAATTTTCAATTGGTAGTAAAACAATTGAATAAAATCGTTGTAGACAAACAAATTAGTCATCACAGTCTCAGCTATAATTAAAGGTTACACTTTATATATGAATTTTTGGAAAGAATATTCTTTACGAATATATATTCTATTTTGCAATGATCAAAGGTAACGCTGGAAATAGAGTATATGTAATAAAATTCATTGTCAACTTTACTTTATTTGGTGAACGTTGGATTTTACTCCACGAAAATAAGCAATAATTTGTAAAAATAGTTATAATTCAATGAACGCATTCGGTTAATGTTGAATTTTAACGAAAATAAGCAATAATTTGTAAAAATACTTATACTTAGAAATCAATAAACGCATTCTGCATTGATTTAAAACTAAAGCTTTTCGAATTTATTTGTTTACAATTCCTACTTCAACAATATCGAGAGGATTATTTCTGAACACGGATGATGTCAGTTATTTTTCAGATAAAGGCGAAAAATATCACCTGATTATAGATGATTGGCATACATGTCATTTTTTATGTATACTTTCTGGTCACGTTACATAGAAGGAACCTCTCTTTCATAGACATTTTAAGTAAAAGAAATTGTTTGTTTTAATTTTTTAAAATATTTATTATTTAAATATTTTTAAAAATTAAAACAAACAATTTCTTTTACTTAAAATTATTATTACACAATAAACTTATTTATATGACTTTTTTGCTTACAATTTCAAAGAATAATTCATGTAATTTTCACGACCAGCCAGTTTTATTTCTATGTTAACAAAGATTGATTTTCGGATCAGAAAGTTTGTTTCATTTTGCTGTACACCTTTCCTTTTTAACTAAAGCAAATATTACAAAGAAATATTAATTTGAGATATGACTTTTTCTTTTTTTTTCTTGGAAACAATGCAGATTATCCCCTAATAATATGTGTTACTTTCAAGAAAAATTATGTGGACTGTTATATACGATATTATGAGATATCAATCGTTACACATTAACAGCTTCTATTACACATTAAAAACATGTGAAAACATTATCATCATTAAATCTATAATAATTATAATTTATTTCTATAATAATTTATTATTTTATAATAGATATAATTAATTCAATTGGAATATATACGTGATTATAGATGATTGGCATACATGTCATTTTTGATGTATACTTTCTGGTCACGTGACATAGAAGGAACCTCTCTTTCATAGACATTTTAAGTAAAAGAAATTGTTTGTTTTAATAATATATTAAATGTCATAAAAATCATTAGAATAGTGTTTAATTTAATCATTTTTCCTTATACAGTAGATTTTCGATTAACATCGCCTGATTTAACGTCATTTTGCTATTAGATGACCAACAAAAGCTTGAATGAATTAAAAGATTAAAGATTTTAAATCCGCAAAATAGAGCAAAGGCATATTTTCTTCAGTTTTCCTTCGAAAGAAAATAATGACAAAGTTAATTTTAATGAGCATTAACTCAACTATATATTGTAATATTGTTTACAATAATATATTCATTACATGGGAAATTCGGCAGATTGGGCAGAGTAAATTCCATCAACTTTCCAATTAATGGACCCATGATGGATTTATGAACATCTTTTAATATCTTAACTTAAATGAGGGTTCCATGCAGGGCTTGTTTCTTTCGAGTGTATTTTAAATGGTTCATCCTTCATAATTATACGTATACTATATTATTAAAAATTTTGATATCTCAACAAGCACTTTAAGCAGGATAAAAAGAACTAATTTATTATTAGGTATATATAATATGCACTACATATACCTAATAATAAATTAGTTCTTTTTATCCTGCTTAAAGTGCTTGTTGTGATTTCTTTTGTCAGTAAAAGCAGCGGAACTCAGTTGTTTATAGTTATTTTGATATCTGTTATATGTAACCGTTTGTTTCGTTAGGTATGATGGACTCTATCCTATATAATTTAAAAGGTTTTTAAATAAAATAATAAAATTGTATAATTTTATTTTACAATTTCATATATAATTTTAATTATTATGATCTCTCTACTGGATTTCTATTCAATGTAAAAAAATTTTTATTTACCTTATTTTCCATGGAAAGTACTGTTTTCCTCATTGTCTTATGCTTAATTATGTCTCAAAGATCATTACATAGCATTAAAAATAATGGCTTTATTAAATGAAATAGTGAGATGAATGCTATCAGGCAATTTTAATGCATTTGTTCTGTCTCAGAACTCACGTTCTTTTCTAAGAAATTTTATTTCTATATACAGTGGTACCTCGGATCACGAACGTCTCGGTTCACGAACAAATCGGTCTACGAACATCATTTGCGAACAAATTTTGCTTCGCTTTACGAACGATGCTTCGGTTCACGAACAGACACGCACGGAGTGTATGGAGTGCACGTGACTCGCGGCGCACAAAACCCTGCACACAGCCTCGCCCCCAGCAGCAATCCAGTTCGCCTAGCTCAGGGTAACAATGGATTATCAGCCATGTTAAAGCAAATGACTATCGATGGAACTCTAATGGCATTATTCAGCCTGTCTGTCACTAATAACTGTAGTGAATAGCACATCAGTGATAGCGGAGATTGTTACCGAAGTTGATAGCATTCTCCACTGATAATTCGTTCATTCATGTCATAACAACAGTATTAAGGCCAATGGTAATGTTCAGTATCAAGCCCCAGTGTAGGCAGGTAGGGGCTTAGCATACAAAAGAGTTTTTGAAACATGAAAAGGTGAGAATTAGAGTCTCATCTAGTTTTGTTTAAGTTTGGACAAACACATAGATAACCTAAAATTTAAATAGGTACTGGAAAATGTCATCTCTTTTCAATATATTTATTGTTGGGTATCAAATTGTTTAACATTAAGATGATGGGAGGAAGTCCTGTTGTTTAGTTTTCTATTAAAAGATGTCAATAAGTAAATTACAGGTAGGCCTCGATTAGTGCGAATAATTGGTTCCACAAACGAATTTCTCGCACTAATCAAATTCGCACTATTCGAAGTATTAACTCTATGTAAAATATGGTAATTGTTTCTTGCTTTGTGAGATTCCGGCCATTAGCTAACTTCACGATGAATAACTCTTAAATAGTTAGTGTTAAGTTTATTGTAAATATTTATTTGCATATTTTACATCATTGTTCATCTAATATTTTAAAAACTTAACACTAACTGTTTAAGAAATATTTATTTTCATATTTACATCATTGTTCATCATCTAAATTAATAACTCACAGGAATTGCGTCTCATATCATCATCAAACCAACCGCCAAATCAAAAGGAATTATGTCTCATAGCCATCAAAAAACCAACCACCAAATCAAAAGCAGAAGTTGAGCGCCGTTTTTATGTCGCTCAATCACAGATTGTGTCTCATATCATCATCAAACTAACCGCCAAATCAAAACCAAATTTGCATCTCATACCAACATCAATCCAACTTCCAAATTGAAGATATCTTAGAATTATTGTGACCATATTTTACATTATTGTGTTCACTAAATTAATAGACTACCAGGATTGCGTCTCAAACCATCATCACACCAATTAATAACCTACCAGGAATTGCATCTCATACCATCATCAAACCAACTGCCAAATCGTCAGGAATTATGTTGTTTCATACCATCATCAAGCCAACCGCCGAATTATCGTGACCACTTTTAAATCATATCATCATCAAACCAACCGCCAAATCAAAACCAAAATAGCGAAGTCTCATACATCATCAAACCAACCGCCAAATTCTGTACTGTACTGTATGGTCTCATACCTCATTAAAGCCAACTGCCAAATCAAAACCAAAATACTGAATCGAAAGCGGAAGTTGAGCGCCGCTTTTCTGTCGCTCAATCACATCCTTTTTTTGCTACAAAGATACGTAGTATTTGTAAAATGACTTCATATTCCTCATAAATACATAAAAAGTTTGGTGCATAATTGTACCAAACTTTTTGAATTTATAAGGGATAAAGTCATAGCATATTTCAAAAGAGCATTAACACATTTTTAAATAACAGAAGATAATAATAAGAGAATTGAGCAAATTATAAAATATAAAAAAGAGACAAAATTTAAAAACGCAAGGAATATTACAGGCACTAGTTATAGCGAGTCTCTTACTCCAACCCTTTACAAAAAATGAAAAATTAATAAATAGAGAAGACAATTGATACTAAATATTACTTTTCGATGATAATATATTACAGTATTGTAATTGCTTACAAGCAATAAATTAGTGTATTAATGAGAAAGATGATATATCAAATACTCGTTAAGGACTTTACGAAATACTGTAATGAGGTTTACTAACAAGGAGAGGGCGCGGTCTGGAAAATGAACTTTGGAATCAAACTTTGTGTGTTGGTAGTTTACCCTTCATGTGTTAATATGATAAAATATTAGCGCGCACTATTCAGCCAATTCCGAAAAAAATGGATTCAAAGTTTTCATAGCTGTTATATATAATAAAAAATGTGCAAACATGTCAGAATGCCGAGTAGCCGAGTCGGTAGCGCGATGTCCGTCGGTGCTGACTTCCGGTATGGGCCGCGGGTTCGGTGTGCGATTATTTTTTTTTTTTTCGTTACAATTATTATTTTATACATTTTATTTAAAAAATATTTACATGAAGAAATATTTTATCTCATAATTTTTCATTAATTTGTTATTCGAGAGGTCTTTAAACCTTAAGTTTTTTCCCGGAAAAATTTTTTATCTGTGTTTTTAATTATCTACAACATTTCACATATACGTGCATATTTTTACTGGTAAGATTGACGCAAACGTTCCAGTTGCCGATTACTTACTGACACTATCATGTGAAACTCATAAAGTCATCAAAAAGTGTGTTTTCTAGTATCACTGTAAGTTTATCCCTGGCTTTTGAAGAGGGTAGAATGTGTTTCGTGTCGCCAATATAAATCAGTTTACAAAAACGTTTTCAAGTGAAAATGTCAGCAAGTGAGATAAAATTGTGAGATAAAATATTTCTTTATGTAAATATTTTTTTAAATAAAATGTATAAAATAATAATTGTAACGAAAAAAAAAAAAAATAATCGCACACCGAACCCGTGGCCCATACCGGAAGTCAGCACCGACGGACATCGCGCTACCGACTCGGCTACTCGGCATTCTGACATGTTTGCACATTTTTTATTATATATAACAGCTATGAAAACTTTGAATCCATTTTTTTCGGAATTGGCTGAATAGTGCGCGCTAATATTTTATCATATTAACACATGAAGGGTAAACTACCAACACACAAAGTTTGATTCCAAAGTTCATTTCCCAGACCGTGCCCTCTCCTTGTAAGAGATGCTTGGAAAATATCAGATGTTTTGGTAACATGAAAAATATTGCAAAGGGTGTTACTTATAGATTGTAATAGCTTTAAAATATTTTAAAAAATAAAAAAATTCGAAATATGATAATATTTAAAATCATCGTTGAAATATTTTTTTCAGAAAATCAGTTGTTGATGAAAATTCTTAAAATCTATGAAAAGCAATACAAAACGAAATTTATTTTGAATGCCAGCAAATTCTGGTAAGCAGTTTATGTTTTTGAATTATGTTTAAAGTTAATATAAGTCTTTACAATTATAATTACAATTAAATACCTCTTATTTATTTTGCAAAGTAGGCTTTTCTGGCATTTAGAATTACACAAAATGTTATTTTTTTGCACAAAAATAATTTAGATACATAATGCTTCGTGCATTGAAAGTGGGTTTAGCCCTGTATACTTCCACTGGCGCTTCCTCAATCAGATTTGTTTAGAGGCCTGTGATAATTCCCTGCCCCATGATAATTCTAGTTTCATTTTTATGTAACGCAAGCAACTCTAGTTTTCTGTACAGAAAGACCTAAAATAAGAGCTTTTGCTTACCTAAGTCCAGGAGTAGATTTCCAGTGGATGAAGTGCCGAGCTGCCAATCCGCCCAAATGCATCAGATCGGCGGCCGGATGGCCGAGTGGTAATTAGGTAGCGTGCCATCCAAGAAGGCCCGGGTTCTCGTCCCAGGTCTGATATCTCCTAAAAAATTTTTTCGGGATGCTGGGCCCGGCTCGGCGATCCCCGTCCTTCACCATCCGGCTCCTTCCACGGGTGTGGGTGCAGCCCGTAGTTGGAACTGGCCCCGCCTCTTAATAATCTCACTAATTGGGAAGGGGCGTAAAATACTAAAAATATTGTATCGGCGATATTCCGATATGGAGTTTCATGAGATTTGATATCGCGATATTTTGGGATGATATCGAAAATATCGCGATATGATATTTAGTGGAAAAAACGAACAATTTCCTTTAAAACTCATTTATTTGCCAGATATGTTTAAAAATCATCAGAAATTTGATTCTATTGCTGATTTCAGCATCAAAATTTTTGAAATTAATTCAGGCTTCAACCTGCTTCTTTTTGCACATACCACTGCATCTACTTTACTAAACAAAAGTTTAGCAGGCACTGATGTGGCTGATATAATCAAATACTTCAGTGCAATCTTTGATAAATTTGGATAGCAAAAATTTGCACTTATCCAATATTTTATTGGATCTTCATGGCGATCTAATATTGCCTGATCCAAGTAGTATTATTTATTGTCCACTGTTATTTATTTTAATCAACCTGTAGTACCTGGGAATTTTGTTCCCTTCAGCCAAAATAATTTGTTATATTGTTATTTTACATATATTGTTATTTTGTTCCCTTCAGGCAAAATTCGACATCAGCCATTATCTTTAACCAAGTCTTTAACCGATGTAATTTAACCAACGCTTTAAATACATACAGAAACCGTTAAATTATCGCAAGTGTAATATCACATCGTTAAATATATCTGCGTCCAAAAAATATCGGAATATCGAGACAAGTAAATCGAAGATCACGATGTATCGTATCGTATCCAACTCTAGTGTATACCCAATATTGCAACCCAGGTTTAAGACCTCATGTCTTATCCAAAATGTCTCTAAAGCCCATAGGGTTCTATACGCTTTCCCAACTATGAAATCTACATGCGATTTCCAAGTCAATTCTTTGTCTAACATAACACTAATGTATTTAACTTGAGTAGAAAACTGTAACGTTTTACAAAAGAACGATGGTTCAATAAGTCCGTCAATTGTTTTCTTCGAGTAAAAGGTATAATCACAGTCTTTGCTGGATTAACAGTCAATACAACCTTATCACACTACTTGGTTAGGTTAGGTTAATTTTGCTTAAGTCGCGGTTTCCACTATACGATTTAGTCCAGCACGACGCCGTCCAGTACACAGATTACTAATAGAGATGGGACAATGCTGTATAAAGTTTGCTTAGAATAATGTTATAATTTTTATATAAGGAATGTGCTTTTTAAGAGAGCACACAACACAGATTAATTTGTAAATAATAAATTAAAACTTTCCTAATAAATGCTCTCAAAATCAGTTTTCAGATAAAATGATTGAATATCTGTCATTAAATCTATTTTAACTTTGTTGCTTAGATAAAATAACTGGAATCATCCAAAGTTCTGCAGATTCAAATTCACATTGAACTAATTAATCTCATTGATTTATAAGTATTGTATGAAAACCGAACATCTTCCATCTAGGTCAGGGCTGTCCAACCCGTGGGGCGCATGCGGCCCACTGCACTAATGAATGCGGCCCAACATAAAATTATAAATCCATAAAACATTGAAATTTTTATGTACTTTTTTATTTTTTTAAATTAGCTGTATCATGATCAAATATCCCACTAATAAAGATAAAGAAATTTGTTTCATTTTTTGTAAGAAATATAAAAAATAATGAAGTTAATGAAGTTTTTATTATTTAAATACCTATCTACATTTCCTATTTTCATTTTCTAAAATATTTCTTATTTCAGTGATTAAAACTTCTTAACTACTCAATGATTTTTTAAAAATTTCTTGTTCAAAAGAAGTCTATACCACCCCTTTTTGCTTATTTGTCATGGTGAATATCATATATTGTACATTAATTACTAATTTTTTTGCTTAACAACCATCGTTAGAATTAGTATATGTTATGAGCGGCCTGAGACAAATGTTTTCTTCAAATGTGGCCCAAGGAAGCCAAAAGGTTAGACACCCCTGATCTAGGTGAATACCTTTTTGGAACCAACTGTATATTTATACAAACCATATGCAAAATGCATACAATTTAATAAAATGTGTACAGTAAGTATACATGTATACAATTATATAAAATGTATGAAAAATGTATATAATTTAATAAACTGTGCACAATAAATGCACAGATGTACACTTGCACAAAATTTACGCAGTAGTACAAAATATATGCAAAATGTGTAAAATTGAACAAAATATGCTCAATAGGTCTACAATTGTTCAAAATGCATACCAATTGTGTACAATTGAACAAAATGTGTCCAATAGATGTACAGTTGTACAAAATATGCATAATAGGGCTTTAGATATTCAATTGATTAGGTGTACAATTGTGCAAAGTATACAAAATGTATAAAATGTGTACAATAAACTTATAATTTATGTTAATGATATACAAATCCAAAATGCAAAGTATATATTATCATTGTACAGTGCTCCCCAGATATAACGCTGTCGTTTATACCATGGAATCGGGTATACCATGGATCTTTCCTGTTCCCCATTCTTTTGAAAGAGATTCTGAGAAAAATATAATACGTTGCATAATCAATGTCCATCTGCCTCGCTAACTTCTTGCGCCATATTTAAATAATAACAGAACTAAAATTAACAAAACTTCCAGAACTATTATTATTATTTATGATAAAATAATAGAAATTTGAATTCATGTTAATAATTCTAATGGTAATTTATATAAATTTCAAAATATCTTTGAAAAAAAAATTTAAAAATTTTCAGATGGCAACTTCAAAACATTTTCGATTGGCAACACAAGTATTCAAAGCAAACGAATCAATACTTGTAGTGGGAGTTCGTATCTAATCACGTATCTGATACATATGTTTTTTTGGTGGCTATTTCAGTCTTTAGTGAGTTATACAAATAGACTGTATATACTCGAATATAAGCCAATCCGTGTATAAGCTGACCCCCCAACTTCGGAATTTGAAAATCGATAAAAATGCGTAACCCGTGTATTTTAAGTGCTAAAGTCGGGGGGACTTTAGCACTTAAAATTCGATAAAAATTTGAAATTGATAAATTACATGATCTCTGATTTTTAGTTACAAATATATTAATGCCATTTGCCAAAATAAATATTTTATTGAAACTTTAAATATATACATATAAAATAAATTATTATAATATAAACACTAATATATCAATTTAAAAGGTAAATGATGTGATAATAAGGTAAGTGATGTTTCATGGAATAAAATTTTACTTTACCTGAAGTGATAGAGAGCATTGCATCGCTGATTCCAACCTGCATTTGTATAAGTGCATCAGATAGGCGACGCCGTTCTGCCTGATGCGCCGCGACACAGAAATTCTCGACAATAATCCAATATGCACCTACATAAGATTCTTGGATTATTGTCGAGAATTTTTGTGTCGCAACGCATCAGGCAGTGCGATGTCGCCTATCTGATGCAATTATACTGTATAAATGCAGGTTAGATTCGGTGACGCGACGCGCTCGATCGCAACAGGTAAAATAAAATTTTACTCTGAAGCGAGATTGATGTCGGTATATGACATTATCATTAAGATGACATAACTTCAGAAAATATGAAGTTAATGAATAGTAATAAATTTTTATAATTTACATAAAAATATTTTCTTTTTATTGTTGTTATTGAATAACTGTTTTCTTTTCTAAAAAAAGTTCATGTTATCACAGTAAAAATTCCATTAGAATATGTCTACGTCACACGACTCCCAAGAGACCATTTGAAGTTTCGTTTTCCCTATAGTTGAGTTGAGTTTGTATTCAATCAAACTTTTGATTGTATTTTAAAATGAATGGATCACTCAAACGATGATGTCATACACCGTTAGGATGACATGTGCAACGTGATTTCTAGATGTTAAGCGTGCGATTTCGAAGTTTTGATTTTGCTTACGATGAACTTTTTTGAAAAAATTCCATTAGAATATGTCTACGTCACACGACTCCCAAGAGACCATTTGAAGTTTCGTTTTCCCTATAGTTGAGTTGAGTTTGTATTCAATCAAACTTTTGATTGTATTTTAAAATGAATGGATCACTCAAACGATGATGTCATACACCGTTAGGATGACATGTGCAACGTGATTTCTAGATGTTAAGCGTGCGATTTCGAAGTTTTGATTTTGCTTACGATGAACTTTTTTTGATAGACTAAAGTTATTTTTTATTACAGATTTTAAATAATTATTACTTTTCCATAATTTTAAACATTATTTTAGTTACTTTTTAATCTAATTAAATCATTAATGAGTTAAATATAATAAATATTTATCGATTACTAGCCTATGAATTAAAACATTCTTAAGTAATAATAATGAAAAATAAATATATTTTTTCAAGCATATACGAATCCTAGGTAAGATTCTTGATTGATTGTCGAGTTTTCTCATCGCGTCGTATCGGGCAGCGCGGCGTCGCCTATCTGATTATGGTATACTAGACACGGGTTGGAGTTGGCAGCGCGATGCGCTCGATCGCATTGGGGTAAGATAAAATTTTATCTGGTATCATATTAAATGAATTATTGCAAAATTTCTTCCTATGTTCAGGAGACGTTATGGCTTTGCTTATTACTTCAATTTCTCCAACCAAAAAAAAAGTTGATTTTTTTTATCTGTGTATAAGCCGACCTCCCCACTTCAGAAATTTTTTTTTTTTAAAAAAAACCTTGGCTAATACACGAGTGTATACGGTAGTTATTGTTTTAATAACATTTAATTTATTTAATGGACAGTGGCAAACGATATTAAAAAAAACCTTGGTTAATACACGAGTATATACGGTAGTTATTGTTTTAATAACATTTAATTTATTTAATGGACAGTGGCAAACGATAAAAGAAAATCGTATACCTTTAAGGAGAAACTAAACATAATAGATCGAGTGAAAAGTGGTGTCTCAAAAGCACAAATAAAACGGGAGTTGTATATTCTGGAAGGAACAATACGAGAATGGATTGCAGAAGAAGGAAGATTACGAATTTTCTTGGATAAATTGGACAGCTATTCTTTTATTCTTTAATTTAGAATCAGTAAATTAGAGATTAAGAGAAGCTGTTGGTTATAGCAGGTCAGATCACCACCCCACAAACTTATAACCGGGGACCACTGTACATCTGTACTGTATGATGTCTTATTAAAATATAATATGAAGCAATTATGATGATAAGATATTGCACAATCTGTAACAACAGACTGTTTCATAAACATGATACCGTATTATATTTGAAAATGTATTTTTTATTTCATATAAATTATTTAAAAGCCACATTATTTTCAAATAATTCTATCTTTTATTTGGCAATATTCAATTATTTGCTATTTGTTATTTTAAATAAAATTTGCCCATGTCTGTTACATACTGTATATACAGTATATAAAAGAAATCTCACTTACCTGATCATTGCATAAATTAAATTCTTTTGTTTTTTCTGAAATGGATAGGACATTCATTTAAACAAGTAACGTGAATTTTATTGAAAGTAACTGTATATTATATTAAAAATTTGATGTCTTACATTTCAAAAAAATATAATATCAACAGAAAAAATTATTATTATACCAAATCTGAGACAACTTTCATCTTATATTCCTATTAAGCTTTATTATTTAGAAAAATTAACTTCTGAAATTTTCTTCATATAACTCATTTCCTAAAATAAATTTCTGAAAAAAATCAGATAATTTAAGAAATCACAACCAGCACTTGAAGCAGGATCTGGTTGTGATTTCTTGTGTTATTAGAAGGAGCAAAACTTAGTTGTTTATAATCAGATAATTTAAAATACTTGAAATAAATTGAAGCACAAAATGTAGTGAATTGAATTTATTATTTATATTTACAGAATTTAAAAATGGACATCGGAAAAACGGAATTTAGTCTACATTGTGTTAGAAAAAGTAACTTCTCACTGGTTCTAATTTGGCGCTTCATAACTCTTCTATAGGTCTTAGCTATTTCAAGTATACTATTACTATATTTGAAATAACTACTATTACTATAGTAGTTATTTCAAGTATATATATCCTACTATTATTATAGTAGGATGAATGATTATACAGTAAAACCTTGATTTTATGGCCTTCCCCACCACAACAGCATATCCAACAGTGAAGAAACCCTTCCCATTAAGTAAAGCCAATAGCTCATTCACCACCAGCCTCCAAAGAAGGGGAGACAACACCCCCCTGCAGACAGCCCCTGTCAGTGAGAATCATGACTTCAGCATGGAGCCAATCCAACGAATAATCGTTGAACTGACTCCATGTCTGATAGCAGCAAGGCTAATTTGCTCAAATGAAGTAGAGTCAAAAGCCCCTTGAATATCAAGGAAAGCACCAAGGGCAATCTCCTTGTCTCAATGAGTGAAACAACCTCATGAAGAGCATGCTCAGTCGATTTGCCAGATTGATAGGCAAATTGGCTGCGACAAAGTGGGATCCTAACCAAGTCCCCATCCCTAATAAACCTATCCACCAACCCCTCCAATGTCTTCAATAAAAAGGACATCAGACTGATCGGATGATAGGACTTAGCCTCGGTGTAAGAATTACGCCCTGGTTTAGGTATAAAAGATACCCTCACCTGCCTCCAGGACCATGGAACATAGCCAAAAGTCCACACAGGCCCAAGACATGGCAAAGAGGGGAAACCCCAAAACAATATGTTCTTGCAACAGGGCATTAGTGAGAGTATGTCTCTATTGAGAAAATAATCCAATTTAATGTTTACAGTAGACGATTTCAGCATACAGTAGCCAAATGACTACTGTATGTAATGCTGTTACCAATAATGTCATATCAGTCATTAGCCAGCAGTCAGTAATGTCTTTCATAAAACTAGTTAGTAACACAGTCATAGCCAGTAACCAGTAATGTCTTTCATAATACTACAAAGTCACAATAATAATAATAATAATAATAACAATAATAATAACCCCTCCTGAATCCTGCTAAGCTGCCTCAAAGTGGCGGAGGGGTGATTGTAATTTCGTGATTAGTGTAGTGAACTATGTAGTCTTGCGTTATGACACAAACGAACGTTAACACTCCCATACACTCAATACTGACTCATGATGCTGTCGTTAACTATAACTAAGACAACACAGCGTTAATTGTGCTGCTAGTACAGACGAACACTCATCGGGAATGTAGACAGGGGGAGAGAGGGAATGTGTCAAAAATGGTGATACATGGTTGTTTATATAGAAAGTTCTCCCGCTTGAACTTTAAACTTCACCTTTTGACATCAAATACTGGAGCAGGACTTAGCAAAATTCCAACAATTTATTTACAATTATCAAAATTTCAGTTAAAATTATTTGAGAGATTAATTTATCTGTTTGGATTATATTTGGCTACAAAATACTATATTTCTCTTGAAGTTTGGTTTATTTGTTTAAGAATTTAAGTTATGCTTATAAGTGAATACTAAAATTAGAATGTGTATATCTTTTTTTTTTTTTCCAAAAAAACATAGATTAATGCTATTTTTTTATATCACTAATAAATTTATAAAATCTTATCTATAGTATCAATTTTAAAATTAGTAATCTAATAATATAGTTCATTTTCAAATTGGATATTTTACACTTTAATAGTAAGACAGAATTTTATTTAAAAAAATAATATAGAAATATCTGATTTATTTAAATATCTGAATGAAAGTGCTAAGAAATTTTCTATTTCTAGTACTTAAAACAGTTATACAAAATAAAATACAGTTAATTCTTGACTATGAATTAATTTGTTTCTGGAATATGCTCATAACTTGAAAACTAAGAATCAATTTTCCATAGAAATCATAAAGTTAGGAATACTCTCTTAGCAATACAATTTGACACAATCAAATTAAGTAAAGACCTACAAAATCAGTAGTTTATGATTAAACAATAATTTATTTACATAAAGAAATGAAAATATAATCTTTAAAATCAAGCATTATATGTCATATAAATGTTAAATAATTTTTATTCTTCATCATTATTGACAGATAAGTAGGTAAATTTCAATGCATATGAACTAATACCTTAGGCACAATCTAGGAATAGAAATTATATAATACACTGATAAAAGCAAAGGGCATGCTGCTATTACTTGGCTGCCATATTGATTTTTCCAGTTTCATAGCAGACAACACAATTTTTGCTACAAATCCAGTTGTACTGCATTTATAGCTAGGAATATGGTTTAAAATTCCTATTTATAAATGTTTAGCATTTATTTATTGCAATTAATGTTCATTTTTTAATTTTTAGCTTGCTTACCAATAAACTTGAAATGCTAAATAAATGACACATTTGGAAAGTAGACGATTTAGTTCTTTCTGGAACTGTTTGTTTTTTAATAATTCATTTTTGGAAAAACTTTCAATTCTGGGAACTCGTTTAAGCAAGAACTCTTAAAATGAGAACTATTTGTATTTAGACATCTGAACATGAAAAGAAACTTTGCTATATGTACAAAAAATTTATTGAAATAATACTATTAATATTTATTTCTGTTGTTTGTAATTCATTTATTTATATATATTATGTTCATTTTAAAGCTTATATAGGTAGTTTTATGAAAAAATTCAATAAAAAGATCTTACTTGTATTATTAAAATACTTGTTGCAAATTGTTAATTTTCACTTTAATTATGAAGCAGTTGACTGTGTTTGTTACTTGGTTACTTCAAAATATCAATAAAAATGCTCTTGATAAACACCAAGAACTATAAATGATAATTAATTTACAAGTAGTAAGAGTATATTATCTAATCATCAAAGATATTTATTGCACTGTTTATTTCTCAGTTATGTTTTGAAATTACAGTAAGAGGACTTACTCTATAAGAAGCAGTGTCGTCTGAAAGATTTTGATTCCCTGTGCCAACTTATCCTTGATTATTCGATACACTTGATTCATCATTTTTTGTTGCTCAATTGCATGAAAATTTAATGGTTAATTAATTAAAAATTTTAAAGATTTTTGAATATAAAAACATTATTTATTCAGATTCTATTAATAATTATTCAGTATAAATGAAAATAAGATTAGAACTTTACTATTACACTGCCAAAATAAGTTAAAAACTATAATTAACAGCACTATGGCAGGAAAAAAATACATAATAATAAAAACACAGTAAACTTAGAAGCGCTTTCAATTTAAATTTAATAATATAATAATAAAATAATAGATTTTATTTCCTATAATCCTGTATATGTTTATATATGTATTTAATAGTTATTTTTGCGTTATTTTATTTATTTTTGAATATTTATTGTATTTTATAATATGTTTAATTAGTGCAGTTTTACTTAAAAATGTTTATTTAGGTTACTATAGTAACAGAGTTCTTTAAATATTTGAATGAAAGTTCTAAGAATTGTATAGAATGCAATTATGTTCTTCTAATATTCATTGTAGCTGACGAGGATTGATTAAATCGAAATGCTTCTAAGTTTACTGTGTTTTTATTATTATATATTTTTTTTCTGCCATAGTGTTGCTAATTATAGTTTTTTGAAAATAAGATGTTTTCATACCATGCATATATTTCTACATCTGTATGATTATCATTAAAAAATATTTGCTTTATATGCATATTAATTGATCAGTAATACTTGTTGGTATTGTATTAATTAGATGTTTTGCCTTTTTAATTTTACAGAATGCAAAAATATTAGAGGGTAATGCTCTTTAAATCATTTCATCTAATACAACATAATTTCCCCTCTAAAATTTTACAATATCTATATGAATGAAATATTCTTCTGTCAACTCTGACTGATTAATAAAAATAAAAATAAATCTTAAGAAAATTTTTAATTGAGTACCACTAATCAAGTTATAATTCATTATGAAAATTATACAAATACATAAATCCTCAAAATTTTCTTTTTTTCGTTTTAATATTTTTATCATATAAACTGAATAAATAATCTTAAAAATAATAATTTTTCTTATTTCCTAAAATTATTTTTATTGTTTATTTAAAATTATTATATTTTTTGTAATTTAATATTCCCATAAAATTGATGTCCGTAAAATCAAGGTTTTACTGTATATCAGATAATTTATTCTAAAAATTACAATACTCTACAATATTTTAGTTTTTTGTTTAGTTTTTGCTTCAATACTGAAATTTTCATAAATTTTAGAGAAAACTTTTCACATTACATATCAAAAATTATAATATTGACAGAAGTCATTAATATACCAAATCTGAGATGCTGCCTGACAATTTACAATGTAGACTTCCTTCTTGATAAATATTAAAGTAGTTGAAATAGAAAGCTTGATTATTTTTTTGAATTTACATAATTAATTACAAAATATCTTTTCATTTTTTTTCGGAAACACTGTTTTCTTTTAGAAATCATAACTTTATGGAATGAATCCACTATGCAGAATTATTTATTCTATAAAGTAAAAATTATGAATTTGAAAATGCAAGCTGAGGATAGCTTTATAGAAAACTGAAAACTTTTTTATTCTTAATTATAAATAAACGAATTTTTGCCAATACCAGTGGTGGACTGGGTCACAAGGACACTGGGCATTTGCAAGGACACTGGGCAATTGCCCAGTGTCCTTGCAAAGGGACTAGATGAGGAATGTAAACAGTATGGGTATAAATGTCCCAATGCCTTGGGTAAAATATACATTTTAAATTATAATAAGAAAGCATTTTTCCGTTATTTTAATCAAACCATAGGGTTTAGAACATTAGTTATTAATTGCATATGAGCTAAAAAGTGAAAGCTAAATCTTGAAAGCTTTAGCTTTCACAGAATAAAAGAACAATTTTCAAAGGACTTAATTACCAAAGTTATAAATAAAACACCAGAGGAAGTCAAATGCACACAATTCCCTAGCCTATGGGTAATTATGCACATAGTATGGGGAATTGTACCCAATTACCCCACATTAGAACTGGAATTCAAAATGCTTTTAATTACAGCAGAAGTAGTAAGTTTAGATATATTTATGAAGATATATAAAACAAAATAATTTTTAAAAACTGATTATGTAGAGTAAAAAATTTACAAGATTAAATTCAATTTTAAAGATCCATAAAAATTCACATTTCCATTTTTCTAGTCTAGTATTCACAATAATAAGTACATATATTGCCGAAATTTTTATTTACTTAAGAGTATGATAATCATGTGTTAAAAACTGAACTTGATAAAATCATTAAAGCAACTGTGTACGTGAGAATCTTTGATGCACATAATTATCCACTGTGCTCCAGCTCCCCATTTCCTTTATTATATTCTTATGACAAACTACCATGTATGAATATATCCATGCAAACTACAAGTGCACTGAAGCCATGGTCAGTATTGCCACTGAACCAAAAATTTTCCAATCAAAAAATTTTAAAAAATGGATTAAAATGGATCAAAGTCAGCAAATTTTGGTGTCTCAATTTTTATTAAATTAAAAATAGCCTGTATTTAAACTTTCATTTTTATTTTATTTAAATAAAACTTAAACAAAAATAACAAATCCTTTCTCATAAGCATAAATGACACTAATAATTTATGTCAATTGAAAAATATTTATTATCACAATTAGAAAATGAAAATATTATATGTAAAATATGTGAGCATGCTCTTGGGATAAAAAAATATATTTAATGGGATAATTTATTAAAATGTTTAAATATATTATATGCATTATGTATATATGTTTATTACTCTAATTCCTTAACTATTAATTAACTCTCTCTCCTCCCCTTCAAAAAAACTATATTTATGTATTTTTATATATTCATATTAATATACTTATGGGGGCTGACTCTGGCAAACTTATTTATGTTAGCCAGGGCTAATAAAATTTTCCAGTCTGCCACTGGCTAACACAGCATGCTTTTTGCTTTTAATATTTATATTTTTTCAGTTTTCCAAAGACTTATTAATTTATTTTAAGATTTATGATATTAATTTGCAGTAAACAGCTTTCAAGAGAAAAAATGAAATAAATGTGACCATATGGCATATTACTAACTTTGCCATGTGATCACATTTATTTTAACAGAAATATTGTAATTATAGAAAAAATATATATAAATTCTGTCAATATAAAATAATGTAAATTATTAACAATACTATTAAACTGCTTCAACTAAGACTACTTAAATAAAAACACAGCACTTCTTGCAGTAAAGTATCAAAAAATTTAGTTTGATACTTTACTGCAAGAAGTGCTGTGTTTTTATTTAAGTAATGTAAATTATTATATATTCAAAGATGCATCTTTTTTTTAATGCAATAATATGAAAAAATATGCACCATCTCTTTTCATATTATTGCATCTTATATGTACAGTAATTCATTTAAAGGCTATATTTTTAATGGTGATATTTAATGTCCTCTTCACTAAACAATTTAAATATGATGATTTTACTATAGATTCATGCAATACAAATGTGACTATAATAATATATTTAAAAAGTAGGAGTAAATAAATTCAGCACAATTTTAAAAGTGGAAAAACAGTATATTTTACTAAACGATATGGTAGAGAGACTCTACTGGCGTGCTGCTTGCTGCTGAGTAAAACTTTTGGCTATCCAGTTTGTTTTTTTGTTCGAAGAAAATTCTACTCATAAGCTTTCGGCTATACCCATGTTTAAGCCCGCAACGGTAAATCCTGTCGAGTTCGCTATTCAAAAGTGTGCGATTATACCCGTGTTTAAGCCATTTAAGTATTTCAGGAGAGCACTGACACACTGTAGTAATCGCACACTTTTGAATAGCGAACTCAACAGGATTTACCGTTGCAGCTGTAAAAGATTAAGCAGGTGGCATTAATGTCTAAGGAGGGGTATAAGGATTCAAAATCCAGGACTGACATAATTTCGGTGCCTTTAACATTAATGGATTTTAATTTTTGAATAAATTCTTGGGAAGATTTAATGGAATAAGTATAGTTCTCCAGTTTTGTAATGCACCATTTGGCCAAACTTTTTTCAAGATAAAAAATGGGGGAGCGATACTTTTCAACAATTGGACGGGCAGAGAAGGGGTCTTTATGGGTTTTAATAAAATCCACATATAAGAGACCACCTATAATTTATAGTATTCTTAGAAATGATAAAGAAAAGAGACCTCTTGGTTTTGAATCGGGTGTATACAAAATCCCCCTTGATAATGTCCAGGATTCCCGTAAAGAAGTTTATATAGGAGCTACTAAAAGGAACTTTTCAGAAAGGCTACTTGAACACAAAATTTGCATACAGAAAGGAAATCTCTCAACTGCGCTGGCCCAGAGGGCTTACGAAAAAGACGTCAACATCCTGTGGAAGGAGGCAAAAGTATTTAAGAGAGTAAAAGATGATAAAGAGCTTTTTACGTCAGAAAAAATAGAAATCTTGAAAGCTAATCGTTATGAAAACGTTATTAATATACAGCAGGCGGATTCTATATCTACGACGTGGAAGTATGCCATCAAAATGAATACAGAGAATAACCAAAAAAGAATTACAAATTAACGTAAACATCTTAACAATTTTAATTACACTGCAAATTCAGAGTCTGGCCTGAGCTCAGGTCTTTTTACTACTTCCTAAAATCAATCAATCAATCAAACACCAAACAATGTCTACATGACAAAACACACAACCTAAAAACTTACAGTTGTGAAAGTATCAAATAAGAGCTAGAACTAAATAACAAAAACAATGTTGGAAACTAATACTAAGAAATTGAATAAATTCTCAAAAACAAGTAAAGTTAAATAATAAAAATAATTTATTTGACTCAAACACTTACAAAAAAAAAAGTGTTAACCAAAGCTTTATTAATAAAGACAAAACAAGTATCAATAAAACTTGTTTAATCAAAATTCAAAAATCCAAATATTCATAACAATAATAAATATAACTTTAAATATTAATTAATTCCACTACCTCCACCCTCCAATACAAACTTAAGCAATTGCTGATCTTACAAGAAATTCAGAAGCTTCATTCAATATGAAGCACCTCTTGCTGTATCATCTGACATACACATTTTTATCATGACGACTTTCACAGTCCTGAGGTTGTCTCGTTTACATAAGTCATGCAACAAGTTCAAATTTCTTAGTTTACAGAATAATCAATTCATGTCATCCTCTTTAAAATTATTCATGTACTGAATATAAAACATCGGTAAGAGATCATTCTTATATTCTCACATTGGATAAATGTTAGACTAGCTGACATCAAGAGCCGAGAGAATTCGTTGGAAGCGGACTTCCAGTCTGTAACTCGTAATTTCTAACTGATGAGATGGAGAATGTGAAAAGTGAGTTAACTCTTAAACCAAACATAATACATTAAATAATAATGAAGAGTATAATAAAATAATAATAATAGGATAGGTCAGAGTTAGCTTCTTCATAATACATAAACTGCTATTAACTACAAATATATTGATTTTTTAAAATTTAAATAAAGAAAATACCATAATATCATTAATCTAGAATTGTTTTGCGTTCATGAAAATTGTACCAAAGTCAAAGTCTTCCATTATATAAATGGTTAATTAAATCTTTATTACTTGTTATTTATAATTTCTGTCATGAATTACTGATCACATTTTTTTACTTCTTTCTCAATAAAATTAATCAATATATATATATCATTTTATCATATTTTAAGTAAATGGATATGGTATTTTTCAATAACTGAAAATTATAAATGCTCATTTATTAATGTTAGTATGACAATATCATTATCTCACAATAAAATGTTTTAATATGAATTCAATATCTTAGTTTGTTTCAAAATTATCCCATAATGGGTGAAGTTCCGAATTCTATCTCTCGAAATAAGCAATAATTTGTAAAAATATTTATACTTAGAAATCCATTAGCGCATTTTACATTGATTTAGAATTCATCTTTTTCGATTTTATTTTTCTACAATTCATACTTCGGCAATATCGAGTGGATTCTTTCTCAACGCGGATGATGCCAGCCATTTTTCCAGAAGAAGGTGAGAATGTCACGTGATTAGAGATGATTGACATACATGGCATTTTTTGATGTAAACTTTGTTGGTCTCGTGATATGGAACAGTTACCTCCCGTTTCATAGATATTTTAAGTAAAGGAAATTGTTTTTGTTTTAATTTTTAATAAATAATTATTATTTAATATTATTTTTATACAATAAACTTATATATATGAATGTTTTTCATACAATGTCAAAGAATACATCATATAATTTTCACAACCAAGTTCAGTTTAGGTTTTGTTTTGAAGAAGCATGGTAATTCTGTTAAGTGATGTTAAATCTACATTAGATATTGGGAGTTTCTTCAATAGATCAGATCATGACATATTTCTATCACTTCAAGATCATGGATTATTGTGGTGAAGGATGTATTGTACAAAATCAACGTGTCATAAACGAATGATTTTAACAACAAGAAAAGATTTTAAGGAAGGATTTGCATTTTGTTATCCTTGATGCCGTTTTTGAAATTAGCCATGGCTAGGACGTTTTTTGAGAATACATATGTTTCATTTAAAACTATTCTTATTATACTTTGGCATTTTTTGTGTCAAGCTAGATGTGGTTCCACAGCAATTTTGTCTAATATATGTCATACTACTGTATTACAGTTATTTTACAAATATTTGTTCATAGAAACTGATTCATAGTCATCAACAGCATTTTACTCTTGGAGGACAAATACAGTGGTCCAGATTGACGAATGCGAGATTGTATTACAAAGAGAAAATACAATCGTGGCCGATGGATACCAGATAGATGGGTTATAGGTATTTTTACCTATGCCCCATCTATCTGGTATTTTTATTATTTCTTTATACCTAGGTATTTTTGATTGCAATCTTAATCGGGAAATAATATTATATGTGCCAAATAGAACATCTGAGATTTTGATATCACTAATTTGTCAATATGTAAAACCCGGGATGGAAATTAGGACCGATAAGTTCTCTGCATATCATTCTTTAGGTACACTAGGTCAGGTTTCACCATTTAGTCCCAAAATTTTGTAGATCTAGTAACGGGTGTATGTACTAATAAAGTAAAAGGATACTGGCCCAGATTAAAAGGATTTCTTTGAAGACTAGGAGAGATGCGTTCCTTAAAATTTAAAAGGTCATCAGACCTTTTATTTTTTTCTTTTTTGAATTGATTGACATCTGATAGCAATTTGGTGTTATTCTTAATTTCACAAAAATACTGCTTCACCTTATATGATACATTTTTATAATTATATATTATAGTTAATATTGATTTAACAGTTGCAATTTTGAGATGAATCCACTATACACTGTGTCCCAAGCACTTAATATAACCTTTCCACATTTCTGTTTTCCCATATATAGAAAAATAATGCTGATATATTCTCAATAATTCACAATAAAATTCTGAATTATTTGACTGTTCAAAATATATATCATTTCAAGTTTTGTGACATTAAATTCATCATTATCAATGTAATCTCAACCTTTACTGAAAATATAGTTTTGAGAAAAACATTTTATATCATCAATATAATTGTTTTTGAATTAGTATGCATTATTGCATTTACAACTTGTTGCTTGGGTATATTTGTAATATCTATTCAACAGCTTTTCCCTGAAAATGTAGTTTTGAGAAAAACATTTTATATTATCAATATAATTGTTTTTGATTTAGTATGCATTATTGCATTTACAAGTTGTTGCTTGGGTATATTTGTAATATCTATTCAACAGCTTTTCCATGAAATTGATAACACCAAATGTAATATAATAATGCTTTATAAGAACAAATAGCATTATCTTTAAAATTACAAGCTTGGAATTTGCAACCATCTTTTGGTACAGTTTGTACAATACTGGTAACTTTTACTGATAGAAAAGATTTCCAATGCATTATTCAAGCACGGTAGTTAAAATATTCAGTTTCTATTATACAGGTTTTTCTTTGTGAATTTGCTAGCATGTTGGGTAAAACCGGGTTATCTCTTTTAATTGATTTAAAACTTTATATTACAGTCAAAAGTGATTATCATGTGTTTTTGATAGTGCAGTTATATTTTAAAATGTCTAAGCAACGATACAAAAATATTTGAGCAAAAGAAAGGGAATATGTTCTCTTTAAGAGAGATTCTGGCAATCCTATAAATTGATACAAAAAAAAATTTGAGCAAAAGAAAGGGAATATGTTCTCTTTAAGAGAGATTCTGGCAATCCTATAAATGGTTATTTAAAACTATTATAGGCCATTTTTAAATTCAAATATAAAAATTGTTCCAATAAGCGAGAATTGTAAAATTATCTTTTCCAATTTATTAGTTCTTGAACTATAATTCTGTGTTTCGTTAAAGCGAAAATGCTTTTTTCTTCAACAATATCAACTTCCTGAATATTTGGAACACAAAATTCTCAATAGTCGCCAATTAACTCAATTTCAAATCAAAATCAAAAATATATTGCATATCGTCCCTCTCATGCAAACTAGCGAAATTGCATTTATAACCATTTTAACAAAGTATTTCCCAATGATTGCATTTTGATGTGTATTGTAAATCCCTAGTATGGATTTATAAAAATTAATGAAAATGTTTTGTGTTGTAGGAGAGTAAATGCAGTATAATGCAAAATTATAATGTCAGTAATACTAATATAAATTACATTCTATGCTATCAAATTAGTTTTGGCTTATATTCAATTTAAAAAAATTATAATGGTAAAGTATTTACATCACAATAAATAACAACTACAATACAATGCAATATTTATTAAATTATACGTGTTAGAGCGAAACCGTGTTGTAGGAAGCCGTGTTATAGGAGGGATAACTGTATTTATTAAATTATGATTTTATTCTAATCGGCCGGATGGCCAAGTGCAAGACCCGGGTTCGCGTACCGGGTCTGGTCCCGGACTTTTTCGGGGTACTGGGCTCGAATCAGAATCTCAGAGTTTTTCTCTCATCATTGGTTTTAAAATTTATCTATATATATGATGATTTAAATTATGGTAAATTTGATATAAATTACAGAAAATTTAAAATGGATATAATTCTGAAATGATATACTTTCAACATTGGTTTTAAAATTTATCTATATGATTTAAATTTAATTTTATATTAATTTGATACAAATTACAGAAAATTTAAAATGGATATAATTCTGAAATGATATACTTTTCATAAATTTATTTTAAAATAAAAGATATATATTTTCTGTTCATGATGAACTAGTTTTCATCAGAGTTTTAAAACATTGTCAGTTTTATTTCTAAGTTAAAGGGATTGATTTTTGGATTAAAAATCTTATTTATTTTTGCTGTACAGCTTTCCTTCTTAACTAAAGCAAATATTACAAAAAGTAATAGTGAAATTTCTTATAATAAATATTAGAACAACATTGACATATGACTATTTCTTTATTTTATCCCTAGAAAACAATGCAGATTATCCTTAATAATATGAGTGTTAGTTTCAAGAAAAATTGTGTATACTGTTATGTACCACATTATGAGATATCAGTCTTTACACATTAACAGCTTCTATTATATCAGAAACCAAAATTAAAACATTATTAACATTAAATTTAAAATAATTGTAATTTATTTCAATAATGATTTATCATTTATAATAGATTAATACATTCCAATCGAATTAAATAAAAGATTTCATAAAAATTCGCAGAATAATGTTTAATTTAAAAATTTTTCCTTATACAGTAGATCCTCGATTACCGTCGCCTCACTTAACGTCATTTTGCTGTTAGGTGGCCAGCAAAAGTCTGAATTGAAAGTTTAAAGATTTTAAGTCAGCAAAATGGAAGAAAAAAAATATATTTTTTTAATTTTCTGTCGAAGAAGTATATAAAAAAATTAACTTTAATGAGTAGTAACTCAATTATATACAGTAATATTGTCTATCAACAATATATTCATTACATGGGAAATTCGGCACATTGGACTAGTAAAATATATCAGCTTTCCAATTAGCACACCCGTGATCGATTTAGGAACCATTTTTTAAATAATTTAAATGAGAATTTCATGCCGGGTTCATCGACTTCCCTCCTTTCGAATTCATTTTAAATGGTTCATCCTACTTAATTATATATTGTATTATTATAAATTTTGATATCTGTCAATGTTAATGTTTGTTTCGTTAGGCTACGATATACTGAAGGAGGTACTCTACCCCATATAATATTTTTAAAAGGTCTTTAAATAAATTAATAATAATGTATAAGTTTTGTACCTTTCTTATATATTCATATATAATTTTATTTTTTTAATATTAATCTTATGTATAAATAATTAAAAATAAAAAATAATTCTATTTCTATAATGATTTATCATTTATAATAGATTAATACATTCCAATGGAAATTAATAAAAGATTTCATAAAAATTTGTAGAATAATGTTTAATTTAAGAATTTTTCCTTATACAGTAGATCCTCGATTACCGTCGCCTCACTTAACATCATTTTGCTGTTAGGTGGCAAAAGTTTGAATTGAAAGTTTAAAGATTTTAAGTCAGCAAAATGGAAGAAAACTTATTTATTTTTTCCTTGAAGGAAAGTATAAGGAAAACTTAACTTTAATGAGTAGTAACTCAACTATATACAGTAATATTGTCGATCAACAATATATTCATTACATGGGAAATTCGGCAGATTGGACTAGTAGAATATATCAGCTTTCCAATTAGCACACCTGTGATCCATTTAGGAACCATTTTTTAAATAATTTAAATGAGAATTTCATGCGGGGTTCATCGACTTCCCTCCTTTCGAATTCATTTTAAATGGTTCATCTTTCTTAACTATATATTGTATTATTAGAAATTTTGATATCTGTCAATGTTAATGTTTAATGCTCGATTTAAGAACCACTTTTTAAATAATTTAAATGGCAATTTCATGCCGGGCTCATCGACTTCCTTCCTTTCGAATTTATGTTATATTATTCATCCTTCTTAACTATATATTGTATTATTAGAAATTTTGATATCTGTCAATGTTAATGTTTAATGTTCATTCGTTAGACTATGATAACTAAAGGAGGTACTCTACCCCATATAATTTTTTTAAAAGGTCTTTAAATAAAGTGTAAATATAAATAAATGTATAAGTTTTATATCTTTTTTTATATATTCATATATAATTTTATTTATTTTTTAATATTAATCTTATGTATAAATAATAACTGTTCTATTTCACGTGACCAACAAGGTTTACATCAAAAAATGATGTGTTTGTCAATCATCTCTAATCATGTGACATTTGCTGCCTTCTTCTGGAAAAATGGCTGGCATTGTCCACGTTGAGAAAGAATCCACTCGATATTGCTGAAGTATGAATTGTAGATGAATAAAATCAAAAATGGTGAATTCTAAATCAATGTAAAATGCATTAATAGATTTCTAAGTATAAATATTTTTACAAATTATTGCTTATTTCGAGAGAAAGAGATCTGACATTCACCCCCATAATGATAGAGAATTATCATCATTTGAGTTTTAATGAAACAGTTACTATAGTTATTTAAAGAACCCAATTTTATAAGTTAATGATATCTGAAAATGTATTAATTACTTTGAAATTATATATTCTCATTTTACAAAATAACAGAAGATATTTGAAGATATTAATAATAATAAATTTTAATTTTATGTAATTAAAAAGTTTAAATTTAATTTAAATACAATTCTTACTTTTCAAATTTTTCATTTGTAACTTGTCTTTTCAATCTTTCTGCTGTCATTTCTAATTCTGCTACTTTAATTCGTGAACTAGCCAATTCTTTACTTTGTATTTCCCTTTAGTAAATAAATAAGAAAAAATAACAAAGATATAAACAAACAATATATGTCAACAAATCAATCGGAATAAACAGAAAATCTTTATATATTTACTGGTATACATTATACCAAAGCATTTTGATATAAGAAATAAAAAATAGAACTAATTTGAATATTTTTTTAATTACTATAATGATCAATTCCAAATCTGATATCTCAGAATTTGTAATTTTTGCAAACTATGTATTTATAAATAAATTACTAGTTTACAGTATTTCTAATAATATAATAATAAATAAATAATTAGTTGTTTTCTGAATTAAAAAAACTTATTATTTTCTTAAACATTAGAATTATTATTTTTCCTAAGAAATAAATAGACTATGAAGCTGTTAAATCAAGTAAAAGATAATCATTTACAATGAGTGATAGCTTATTTATAATTTATATTCATGGAGTATAAAATAAAGATATACAGTACTGATTAGGAGAGAGCAATTTTTATTTTAAAAACTTCCTGATCAGTATTGTGAATCTTTATTTTATAAAATAATTTTTGAAAAAATTAGAAAATAAAAAAATGAAAGTAAAATATGAAAATAAAATATGAAAGGAATATAAAAAAATAACATAGACTAATAAACATTTAATTTTTTTATATTTTATTGGTTCTTTTATTTGTTAATATAATAAATAATTTTATTTCTCTGCATAAAGATTTAAAATTCAGAAAACTTTGAATTCCTTACTATACTTATTTAAATTAGAGAATGCATATACAGGGTGTAAATTATCTCCTTCAAAAAAACTACACTACAATGTAGACGAAATTCATATATCTCGTGACCAGGGCCGGCTCAAGGTACTGGCAACTCAGACAGTTGCCCGGGGTGCGCCATGTGCTTAGGGGCGCTACAAGGATTTTCCAAAAAAAGAAAATATTTTATTTATTAATTTCACTTTTTTTCAATCTGACGTTTTTGAGATGGAAAAAAGGAAGTTCATGTATATATATTATAAATTAGGTTCATAAACACTAATAAGTTACAGGATGTCATACCAAATCAGTGGGTTGCATTAAGAATAATCTTACAATATCTATTACTGTGGCCGCTGGCGAGAGAAGTTTCAGTCTAAGCTTATAAAAACATACTCAAGACAGGATGAATTCTTTGGAAATTTTGTCCATAGAAAATGATATTGCAAAGAATATAAATATAGAAAGTGCCATGATAAGATTTTGTGAGCTATAGTCTAGAAGAAAAAAAATGTTTCAGGTAGGCTAATTGTTCATATTGTCCAAATACTGGTTGATAAAAACAATATTAGTGTTCATTGTTTGTTAAAAAACCCAGGTAATAATCTGATTTCTATATTTTTAGTTTTTTTTCCTTGTGAAAATTTTTATAATTATACTTAAAACGGCGCCGAAGTTCAGCTTGCCCAGGGCGCCAGCAATCATAGAGTGGCCCTGCACGTGACGAACAAAGTTTTTTCGCAAAAAATGGCGTGTATGTCTTTTTTTCTTTCTTCTTTTGTATGGTATGCTTGAAAAAAATTAAAAAAAAAATTTCCTTTACTTAAAATATCTATTAAACGGGAGTTAACTGTTCTATATCACGTGACGAACAAAGTTTTCGCAAAAAATGGCGTGTATGTCTTTTTTTCTTTCTTCTTTTGTATGGTAAGCTTGATGGCTAAATTTTGATTGCCCCTTTTCACTCAGAGTACTAAGGGAGCCGTTCTGGGCCAAAATTATAAGCGAAATGTAGAAAAAGCAAAGAACCATTCCAACTTAACCAAAGTGATGACATATGTGAGAATAACCCAACCCATTCTATATTAGGTAGAAACTTAGAACTATGTTAGTAGAAATTAAGTACTATTAGAAACCGAGAAGTATATTAGTAGTATATATAGAAAATATGTTAACAGGAAACGAAGCTAGTAAGACTTACAACTATATTAATACCTAAAACTAATAATTTTATTATTTTTTTCTATTTTTTATTTTATTTATTATTATTATATTAGTAGTATATATAGAAAATATGTTAACAGGAAACGAAGTTAGTAAAAGACTTACAACTATGTTAATACCTAAAACTAATAATTTTATTATTTTTTTCTATTTTTTATTTTATTTATTATTTATTTTATTTTATTTTATTTTTTTAATTTATTTGTTTTAATTTTTTTATAAAATAAAACTAGATCATAAAATATTTACAGAATAGAAAATATACAATCGTTCATGAGGATGTGTATTTATCTGATTTCGAACCAACTATAGGCATTGCGCAGAGTAGTGAATGTCACTCTGATCAATGGGAAAGATGGCAGCATTTGCTTCGGGGTTAGATGCCGAATTTAAATTTTTTATTTATGATTTATTTTCATAAATTAAATGATAAAAACATATATTAGGACCCAACCGGAGGTCTTTGGTTCGAAGAAAGTTTAAAACTTGCAGCATAACATAAACAGAGGAGGCATGAATTGCTTCAATGCTTCACAGATATATGATAGGC
>AYEL01078085.1:0-32920 GCA_000484575.1 Olivierus martensii
ACCGTTTATGTTCTTTAAGCCTAGTTTTCAGACATCGTTTAGTGCTGCCTACGTATACCTCGTCTCTTTTTAAATCATTATTAAATATCGGTATAACATATACCCCCAAGCGGTCTAAAGGTGGTATAGAAGGTTTGAGTTTATAAAGGTTTGTTTTTTACAGTATGGTATATCGTATCAAGCCTGTTAAAAGGAATAATTACGTTTCTACTGTAGAGAGCTTTCTTAACCTTCTCTATAGTTTTATGGTATTTAATGGAGTTGGTGTAAGAAGTACTATTCAGACGTGAATAAGTGTTTTGTGCGCTTGTATGTAAGGACTTCTTAATATTCTCAATAAACGCAGAGTTGTCTGCGTAAATTTTCAAACAATGAAATATAAATATTGCCTTACATTTTATAACAAATTTATCTCTGAATATTTTATCTTTTAAGCATATATATTTTATAATAGAATAAAATGATCTATCGTAACATAGAAATACTAATATCAAAACTATATATGTATTTAATAATTGAAATCACAATACAAAGAAATATTTGCGAAAGTGTTTAATAAAAATCTAAAAACTGCGATTAGAATAAAACATCTAGCTACATATTTTCAAATAAAGTAATTGCCTATTACTACAAGGCGCGGATGAACTACATAGATATATTAAGATTAGTAAATATGAAAAGTTATCACAAGTCTATGGTTTAAATAAGAATAAAATATTTTTACCGATTTAAAATTTTTTTCAGTTCTGATTTTTAAAATTATAATAAATGCTAATAACATACCTAAAGTGTAAAAATATTTACCAAAATCATTCATTGCAAAAGTTATTAAGGTATAACTGTTTTCGAAGTTTCCTTTCATTCCCGTATAAAAAGCAAAACGGCAGTATCCAAAAATAGATGACTTCGAGCTTTTGGTACATTATACATTATTCGAACGGTTTTTAGAGAAAACATTTCTATTTAATTTAGATTATGAAAATATACTTTAATAGAAAGACACGCACCTATTGCTCAAATTATATCTGAATTAATCTTACTTCCTAGATTAGTTGAGACAGCTGATTTAATAAATAACTGAAGAAATAATATTTAATATACTATATAGGAAAAAACTTATGATAATACTGAAGAAAGACATTTTATCTTGTTAGAGGCGTTTATTCTCCAACTCCTAAGTTTTCCTTTCGGTTTCTGCCAATTTTCTATTTTTCGTGTTCTCTCGTGACATTTCTATACTTCAGTTAAGAAAATAATTCGATTTACCTAAAAAATATGTTCGTATTTCCATATTTGTACCTCTATACTGTCAGATCTTTTCGTCAAAAATAGCTGTCGCTTCTATACCTGCGGCTTCCATTCAGTCGTTATCTTTGCAATAAACATCCGCTGAAAATATCTCTATATTCTCACTCTACCGCAGGAATATACTAGTTTTGTAGTCAATTATTTTAGACTACAAAAGTATTTTCTGATATTATTTTTTATAATATCCATAATGTTGATTAAATATATAATAAAGAATATACTGATAATTTTTAAATCAGAAAAATGTGCTCTTATTAATCATCTTTGTTCACAAGTTCCATATAATAAATTTCCTAATGTAGCGTGCTCTTATTAATCATCTATTCATCATTAATCATCTCATCATTATGTGCTCTTATTAATCATCTTTGTTCACAAGTTCCATATAATAAATTTCCTAATGTAGCAAAAATTGTTGCATTCAAACAAAAAACAACAAACAGACTTTAAAATATTTCAAGACAAATGAAAATTTTTGTACGTCATTTTGATAAAGTTCAAATCGATGCAATCTTAATTAAATAGATTGATGGTTACTCAATTAGTCGATTAAATTTTAGAATTCACAGTTCTAATAATTATGCAAATTATTTTTATGCAATATTTGAATTTTTGATGGAAATTTGAATTTGAAATGAAACGATTATTATTATTTATTTATGGTTTCATTTTTGTAAAATTTAATTCAATATTATTTTTCGAACTATTCATTTTTAATTATCATTATGATTATTTTTAATTTTTGAAAACTTTATTTTTATTTATTTATACAAAATTTAATATGAATTAGAAAATTAGAAAAGTCTTTTCGTTTAATTAGAGAAAACTTTTAATAAGAAATTCATAGTAATATTTTTAGTCTACTTTCTGAAGGAAAGGTGGTTTAATAAGATTACCATTATGTGTGTTTGTGTGTCTTCACTAATAACTTTTGAACCATTTAGTAGATTTTCATGAAATTCAGTAGTGATGCTCTGCATTAAAGGACACCTCGACACAGCATTGTTTTATCGTGTAAGATCGTATAGAATAGAGAAATATCTATATATCTAGAAATATATATATATCTATATATATTTTAGATATTTGTATAAAATCTGTGGCAGATTGTACAGTATATGAGTAATCTTTTAACCTGGAATTACACCATTTGGCTATGACCTTTTCTAGTGGTGTCAAAGGAGAGCTGGTTTTATCCACCATTGGTCGAATGGAGATGGGTTGCTTATGTGTTTTAATGAAAGCATATAACGGCGGACATGTTGGATCCGGGATTTGTTTACATTTCCAGAATTCTGGGAAACCAGGTTTACCCATTATACTCTGTACTTTATTCTGAAGAGTGGTAGTGGGATCTGCATCGAGAAGTTTGGCATTGGATGCTGAGATATACTCCATAATTAATTGATTATATTGGCTGGATGGCAAAATTACTAACTTCTTTGTTTTATCTTCTCTTGTACGAATTCTTATACGTTATGTATGATTTGCTGAACATGGCTTAATAAAGCTGAAAGATCTACAAGTTTAGTAAAATATACTGTTATTCCACTTTTAAAATTGTGCTGAATTTATTTACTCGTAATAAGAAGTTCCACTTTTTAAAATTGTGCTGAATTTATTACTCTTGATATTTAAATAATAAGAATTTATTTTTCAATTATTCATCTCAATACACTGAAAAACTGACAGAAATATCAATAAATTCCCTCAGTTCTCCCCAATTGAGTTCCAAATAAATTCAAAAATAATTGAAAAACTCTATTTAAGGAAGTTTATAAAAGTCAAGTTACAAATTAAAAACTTTAAACTACTGCATTTGTTGATTATTAAATACTTGAAGTCTATAAAACAGCACTTTCTGCAGTAAACATTCTAAAGAACAACTTTATAACTTAGAAACATTTTTGGTACTTAGTACCTTTTTTTTTATAGATATTTTTCTCACAGATTATGTTTAGCTGATGATAGTACTAAGTACCAAAAACATTTCTAAGTAATAAAGTTGTTCTTTAGAATGATTACTGCAGAAAATGCTGTTTTATAGACTTCAATTATCAAGTTATGATTTTTATATAAAAATCATGGAAAGGTTAATCTTCTAGATAGCTTACAGAACAGATAGTTCAGCAATTATAAAATATTTACTATACTTACATGTATTTAATTATTAACTATGATTTTATGCATTGATCTATGAATATATTTTGCAAAAATTTTAGAAAAAATTGGCGTGTGTTCTGAATAAAATGTGCCAACAATCATGAAATCTGTATGAGGTTTCCAACTTCAGTATTTTGAAACTATATCATCATCACATAATGTTAGTTATATTCTAAAATGACAGAGTTTTAGATAATAATTTTTGACTTATAATTAGGCATTTATTTTAGACTAACATTTCTAGATATCTTGCAAGGTGCAAGAACAATTTTGTACAAAGTAAACTGTTTTACATTTATAAGATTTTCAGATATCCTGCAAAATCATTTAACAAAGATTTTACATAAAAATTTGATTAAATTCATCTTGAACAGATTACAGTTACAAAGCTCCTGATTCTAACAAACTGAATGCAAACCTAACAATAGAGAAAAATTTGCACTCAGTTTATAGTATAAAAACAGAATATTTTTGAAACCACATATCACGAATTTACATTTAATAAAGCAAATAGTTCAAATTAAGATTACTTCTTATAATTTTAATAATGATTATTATATAAAATCATCGAAAAAAGCTTTATCTCAGTCTAGTACTTTTAATATCGTAAATAAATATTAAATATAATTAATTACATAATATTTTATAATAATATAGTATTTAACTAGGTGAAATTAGTTGAAAGCTTGAAAAATTGTTAAATAGTAAAAAAATAAAGATTTATTCTAAATTTGCCAAAAATGACTAGAAGTTATTGAAGAAATTTATATATTTGCAAATAAATATTTTCTTCTACTATCTCAATATACGAATTTTATTGTATATAAGTTTTAATGAAAATATTATTTTAATTAAAATAAAAATTGCATTATTAAAGATCAAGTGAATTATTTCAAAATACGATTAATTTGAGTTTCATTCTATTACTATATTTAAAAGTGATTTACAGAAGATACCGAATTTGGGCATACAATGTACAAAGGCCAATGAGCCCTTCTGGAGATCTCTTAATCCACCTACACAAATCATAACTGTTTATCTTTACCCATAATCCATGATCTGATGAATGATTATGATGTTTTCAAATGAGAAACAACGGATAAGAAAACAAACATATCCTTGTTATATCCGGAGAGTATGACATCCTAAAATAACATACTGAATAAAATGAATAATTATAATAAAGAAACTATAATGTTTTTAGTATTTTATCGTTTGAAAGAAATATATTCTTTATTATATCATATTTCTTCGAATTTAGCAAAATTTTCCATTTCTTTGACTTGAATATAAGGAACTTTAATAGCAAAAATTAGTCCCTTCTACTAGTTTTAGAACGGTACGATGAGGGGAACGAAGATAGCTGAACACTACCTCTCCATCAATTTTCTCAGAATGTAACAGAAGGACCTACTGAAAATAGTCGCTGATCAAATCCGTCTTCACCCAGTTTGAAAATACTTCAAAATTCCCTCCTTTTGATAGCATGTTCATAATTTACTTTATGTACAATACTATGCCGCGAGACGGGCAAAGAGCCAGACACGAGTCTTGTTTATTTATAACATCCCCGTCATCCTTCTAGCCAATAACTATCCATTCCAATAGGCGACAATGAAGTGACAAAAGATGGAATGATTTGATCTGTTAATACAACGAATGGAGATTTTTTCTTTTCTTTTAAGAGTTCAACGTCCTCTTTTATTAATAACAAATTATCGAATTATGTGGGCGAAAAAAAAAACCTCTTCATCCCACAGAGAATCGCGCCTTGTCTACTTTAACGTACAAGTTAACATTAATTAAAGAAAAAATTTCAAGAAGTATATAAACAATGACTTCGATAAAATTGTGATGCATCATTAAAAATAAAGTATAGAGGTAATTAAATACCGAAACGATTACTAATAGACTTTATACTAAAATTCAAAAATACTGTATACAATTTAATCTAACCTTCTACTATTCACGCAATATATAACCTACGCTCATTCTTTAGCATGTTCGTTATTCTATATAAAACTTAGATTAACCACGTGGCCCTTATTCAACGTAATTAGAAAAGAAGCCGGAAATGTTATCTTTACTTCATTATGTCAAGGGGAAAAGACACAAAACATTTTCTTTTTAATAAAAAAAAACAGAAAAATGATCCGAAGCCATGATGAGTCACGTGTCATCTCCAAACGAGTGAGTCCGTCAACTGGGTGCAGTCGTCCGCTATTCTTTTTTTAGAATCTAAAAACATCTTTTTACTTTCGACGGATGCGGTGGAGTTAGTCCACGGCCGATGTGGCATTGCTCCACTAGCTACGCCGTATATAGTGTAAGCAGAACGAATATAGTCGTGCCAATGTCGCCACGAAAATTCTTGGCAACGTAAAAAGGTACAAAGAACTTGATGCCACAGCTGTATTAAATCTTATTACTTCGCTATCAAATTATTAACTTATTTGGCCTTTATATCGGGAGATAATTTAACAAATATATTCGATGACTATAAAAATCTATGTATTGAAAATTTATCTCTTATAATTTAATGAATAATGCACTATATTAATTTAACATAACAGAAATAAAACTAAAAATATAATTTCTTAGATATTATATCATAAATACTGTATATCTTAATTGTTTAAATTAACTAACTAATTTAACTAATATTATCTAACGATAGAGCAATGTAATTTGTCTTTATTTTTAATAAATTATATTTTCATTTAAACAGACATATAGATTACTGAATATCAAAAATTTACAAATCCAACAATTATGAATAATTCACCAGGTTATACTATTACTTTTAACAACTCCCACAATAAAAAAGGGCAAATTTTAGGTGTCAAAATATTTATAAAAAGATAACATCGCATAAATCTTAAACTAAAAAACGAAAAAAAGATCAATACTACAATTTTCTTTTTAGGTATTTTTATCTTATATTCTATAAAAATAATGCTTTTTGCAAAAATAATTATAAACTAATAAATTTAAGAATATAAGGAAAAATTCTATATTTTTAATGATTCGGAAATTATCTCACAGAATGAATCATCATATCTCATAAAATATGTCTATAAAATATGTCTAAAATATATCTAAATTTATTATAAAAATTACAGAATGCTTAATGACAATCGTTTCTGCTTTTAGGTGGACTCTGTTTCTTTGGCATATCTATAAAAGGAAACTCCCTCATAAAAATTTATAGTAACAACCTAGAAGTTTATTATGTATTTTATTGTTGTTATTTTAAAGACATTTAATAGAAAAAAAAATCTTAAAACTATTAACTATTTTCAAAATTCAAAAAACATTAATGTTTTAAAAAATAAATTACATGGTATTTTTATATTATGCAGATATCATTTTGCTTACAGTATATCATTTTAAAAACATAATTTTGCATGACGTTCAAATTTGATATTATGATTTCAAGAATTTTCAAGAAATATTTATTTATGATATAAATTTGTATTATTACATAAATTTTTTAAATTCGGATTTATAAGTTTACAAATTGGTACGTTATTTCATTTCCCTATATATTTTCCTTTATAATTATTAAATTTAAATTGCATACATTTCCAAAATTTGATGGAAATGCGTATAATTTCAAAATACAATACAGTACATGGAAAATCTGCTAAATATGAAACCTTAATTGAATTATTAACTTTACTTTATAATGTACAATGTACTTTATTATGTATAGTAAATGGTTGAGAAATCAATTTTATCAATATATTCTTGTTTCAACTTCAGATTTATATATGAAAATGTTATATATTTATCATTTCCTGATTAGAATGGTTGGTATAATTTTAATATTTTATTGCAAATATATAAGAAATTATGAAATCTTCACTTAGTCCACGATATTCTTGAATTTTTTCTTTAATAGATTAATTATAAATCATGATATGATAATTTGTCTCATAACGGAAGCATGATTTGAATATTAATTATAAATAAATTTATATATAATATAATCATAATGTATACTTGTTTTTTTTTATATTCCAGAATATTTTAAAGAAGAAAATTTCAAGAAGAATCTAAGATTATGAGCTAAAATTATTATTATTATTTTTTATATATTCCGATATGCTATTGTGATATGTAATATTATTATTATTTTATCTCATTCCTATTATTACAAATATCATAGATCAATGTTAAAAATACTATTGATATTTTTTAATCATTGCAAAAATTATAACAAGTAAATTCAGCAAAGCAAATAATTCAACAAAAGATTTCATGTTTAGCCAATTATTCGTATATTTCGCAAATACAGTATTACATTATTTTATTAACTTTTAAAACATTTGCTATTTAAATTGAATAATATAAAAAACATATCTGTAATAATAATACTTTTTATTAAAATATGAAAATAAATCTATTAAAATAATGCATCTATCGCATATAAAGTTATATACAGTAAACTTAAAATTTCCCCTATTAATGCATTTTTACATCGCAAATAAATCCGGAAATCAAATCCGGAAGTCAGGCAATATTGTGTTTTTAAGTGACATAAGTGAAATGTGCTTATATCATTTAGAAACACTATGTAATTTTATATCACTTAAAAAGCATCCCTATAATTTATTTTTTAAACCATTCAGTCGCTTTTTAATTTTTAGAATAGTTAGCTCTTACAAAACTTGTCTTTTTTTCTATTAATTTAAATATCTCTTAAGAGAATAATAATTAATTTAAACCATAAAATTCTAGACTTTCACTATAAACTTTTATTGATGGAGTTCTTTTATGAGATGTGCTAAAAAATTATTATAATCTATTCTGAAAACAGAATCGGCTGTCATTAAGCATTATATAGTTTTTATAATAAAACTAAACAGTTTCTTGACCTATTAGATAAATCACACGACGAAAGATGATTGCAAGAATTCGTGTGAAGTAAACCCGATTTTTTTAAAAAACTTTGTCCTGTAGTAATCTATTTGTAATTCATTTTGTACATTAATTTTTAATCCGCATGGGCCCTACATTATAGTTACAAATTGAAAATGACATACATTGACATATAAGGCATTAATGAGTTCTAAATCCAAGATGACAGCTATCTTATAAGGAACTGCGTACTATTTTTCATTTTTTTATATGGGCAGTATTAAATATTCGTTTAAAGATGAAATTATTAATCCATATACAAATTAAAAGTAATATTTACCTTTGTTAAAATTGCATTAAAACGAAAGACGCAAGCCATGACCTTCGTTTAAAAAGACGCATAATAATAGACTGGAGAGAAGCCAAACAATAATTACAGCTAAAGTTGTACAAAATGTTTATTCGGAAATTATATTTTATATATTTATAATTTTCAAAGATTCACATATTAGATTCTCAGATTGATGTATTATAATAGATAAAACATAGATCTGATGAGAGAATAAATCTACTTAATCTTGAAATTATCAACTGATCTGATTTTGACAATTAAAATTTATAATGCCTAAAGTACTTCATTTATTTATTTTATTCTTCGTAAAATCAATTTAGGTTTAATTTCCTTAAAAGAACTAAAATTTCGCAACATTAAAAACTGGCACGCTTCTGAATAAAAATCGAGCGTCAGTCAGCCTAGGTGGGAGAATTATGTTTTATAGAACAAAACAAAAAAGCTACTAGTATGCACTGCAAATACCTAACCCACTTTCATAACGTGGGTGGAATAAGAAAAAAAAATTCGGTCAATAAAGTTTTTATTTTAAAAAATGACAACATAAAATGGACCTAGAGCCTATTTGAAAGTGGAAATATCGTATTTTTACTATAAGTATTAATTAAAAATCAGAACGTTAACGAATAACTTGGGTGTAGCTAAGTTTTATTTATTGCTATTACCCATACATCTACCTTTCTCGATAAAGGTTAACGTCACACATTTTAAATATTCAAATAGGAAAAAAGCATCAATGATTCCGTTTCCTTCACTTTCTTCGGTTCATAGTTTAATTACGCAATGCTTAACTGAAAATTTACGGGCAATAACATCAAAAACCTTCCCCGAATCATACGATCTGATTCATTTCGTTTGAAGTAATCTATAAATAAAATATGCGAAGTCTAATGACAAAAAAAGACTAGTATTTCAAGTAGATAATCCAATAATATAAAATATGTCTCGAATAACATTCACTATATCTCCTTCAGAATAACATCTATAACAATTAGTTTTACTTTATGATTAAAACTATTATTAATTTCATCATTCCTTCAGAATAACATCTATAACAATTAGTTTTACTTTATGATTAAAACTATTATTAATTAATAAATATTGCTTACCTTTTTCAGGTGTTTATTGACCCATTTAGTAAATGTTTTCTTTTGAATGGCATCACGTTCGTCTGAAATTTTAAAAAGAAATTTCCACATTATAAATAACGCAGTTTTCTATATTTTCAAAACGGAAATAATCGTTTAAAATCAAGTAAAAATGCCAAAAATTCTAGTACTTTGCCTTTAGGGTAGTACTTTTACCAAGATAACAGCTGAAAGCCAAGATGTTTACAGATCGATACACACAGTATTTCAAATATACAATATAAATTAAATCGACAGTATAGAAATAAAAGTTTATTTATTTTATTTTCTAAGATATAAATTTTATTTCGTATACTAGCTGTATTAATAAAATATTCATTTGAAATTTTTAAAATTGCAACTAATTATCTTGTGTGCACAACACTATTAAAATAAAATAAAATTTAAAAAAATACCGATTAATATTAATTATTATAAAACCTTTGCACGATATTAAAATAATCACATCCCTGATACAAAAATATGTTTGATAAATTTGTTATCATAGGAAATTGATAGAAAATATTATCTTGGGATTATATTTTTCTTTTTTGACACGTATTGTATGGAACTTCGATCGTATACATGATTAGTTTTAATAAAAATAAAACTTACAGCTAAATATAATATTTTTAAATACTTTATTTAAAATTAGTTTTTAATATTTTCAAATTTAAAACAACATCGTATCTCGTTTCTTATAATAATATAGCAAATATATTTTTCTAATTTTGCTAAACAAATTTCTGCATATATAGTATGTATATTGTCTCCACATCAATGTAGGCAAGATAGATTTTATTATAAAGAAGAAAGAGTAAAATTATTACGTATTTTAATCATTATTCAATAAATGCGCATTTGTTTAATATAATGTTTAATCATTAATAAATTATAAAGAATATGAAAATTATGTAAACAAATATAGTTTACATCAATTTATGTTATAAAGTAGAATTTATTGTATTGAAGAATTTTAAAGAGTAATGATAATCATCTGTACTATACTATATTTGCGAACTAACGCGATACTATGTACCTGTCAACAGAATAAATTCGTTTAAATCATTAATATTAAATAGGCGTGATACTTACTATGAATAATACTGCCCAATTACGTTATCCAACGATTTAAAATATTACGTAGAAATATTTTAAATTAAAAATTATTAAAAAACAGATTTAATATATGTTACATGTACAATATTTAGTTTATATATAATATACGTTTCCTTATTCAATTTTTCTCTCATAAAAAAAGTTTAAGCGATTAACTAAGACAGATTGGAACATTTTAAATGATGCACAAATATTAATACATTCACAGAAACCATACTTTTTGTTTATTTAAAAAAATTTAGAAACAAACATCTTTTACTTATATCTAAATTTTTATACAGAATAACAATTATTATATATATAAAAAAAAAAAAAAACAAAATAATAAGTTTAGTGTAAACAACTTAAAACTGTTATTCACATTTAAAGAGTTATCATGTTTATAATCTAAATGGGACAGTTTTAAGAAGGTAAATTATTACAAAGGTGAAAGAAGAAAGTTTCGGATTCTTTCTACCATGTAAGGCTATGAAGTTATTCGCATTCCATATAGAGTCTAGGAAGTTAGCTTTACTCACTGTTACACAACTTTCCATAAACAATAAAGGCTTTATATATTAAGCATAAATTAAAGGAAGTTAGTAGTAAATATAATCATCCTTCAACAATGATTAGTAATCTACCAATGATTCACAACTATTCAATCGTTAATTTTTAAAAATTTCTATTTATTAAAATTTATTAATGTTTAATGTTTTATAACACTTTACGGAATTCCTAATTAAATTATTTGATTATTATTGGGGTTAAATATTGCCATCTGCACCCATTATCTGATATGTGGGATACAAGTTGTAAACATTGCGAATATAGAATGCTCCATTTAATGCAGAATATTAATTATTCTCATTTAAAACAAGATTGAGAGATAACAAAATGACTATTTTTTATAATATTTATCAACAATAAGATGAAGTATATATATGCAGTATATATTAAAATACTGTAGATAAGGAAAATATCCGTGTGGGTGACTTGAACCTACAATTGTTTGACCTTGTTAAAATTAAAAAATAAAATGTTAAAATTTTAAAAATTTTCTCTCATAAATTTTAATGACAAATTTTTCTTATTTTTAACTGATATAAAATAAAAACAGAATGACGGAGCATCTTTATAAACTGACTTTTAAAAATTATTTATATTATTACCAGATGTACAAAAAACTCATAATTATAGTACAATCAGTTTGGCTCACCTACACGAATCATGCAACGTCCTTCAATAATCCATAAATGAAATATTAATACGTCAGCAACATCAATGAGAAAAACTTCTAAACAATCTCAAATGGAGATAGTTATATCAAAAGTAGATATTAAAATTCATTGTATTGAAGTTTATCAAAAATTAATAGAATTTTATTTTTTATGAGTTTCAAACTCCTTTTATCCTCTAACTATATTTAAGGTCTCCTTTTATCCTCTTAACTATATTTAAAAATTTCATATGAATGTAGAATAGTTGTAAAGCAAGCCCTTTAATCATTTAGAGAGGGGAAAAAAAATTAGGAACATATGGCATTTTTAAATGTGACTCGGGCATTTTAAGCACGATCGACGCATTAAATAGGTCATAAAACTAATCACGATGTATCTTCAAACATATTTATAAACAACTAAATTATTATATACTATACGTAGTCAACGAACTCAAATTGCAAATACATATAAATAGAAGTTTACCTTTGAATTTATACAAGGTGGATTCGTATTGATGTAAACTGGGATCGTTGAGGCGATCTTCGTTATGATTAACATTGTTTTCGTTCGTAATATGGTTGTTCATCATCATCGTAATCTTATTCCACTCCGACGAATTCATCTTCGGAGTAGATAGAACTCGGCGATGTGACTTCCTAGACGTAGGCGACAATATTCAAGGCCCCGAAGGCCCAGGGACTTTATTAAGGTGGGGACATAACCCAATGTCGACACCCTTTTTTGGTTGCGGTTAAACCCACGCCAGGGGTGGAAACGTTAAAGAGTAGGCTAACACCAACCGGTATTTGACAACGGCGCGAATGGCATTTGAACCGATAGTTTCGTTCTCCTTCCACAACGAAGATTCGATCAAACGATAAATAACAAACAACCAGCCACACCGCGCGGATGTTCAAAGTTCCGATGGCTCCTAAGCTTCGAATAACCGGAATGAAACTTACTTTGGTCGACAGAGGCGCTGTCATACGTTAGTCGACCGGAAGCGCCCAATCACCGCCCATCGAGTCGCGAGCGACAAAAGGTCTCCTTCCGGTTTTTTCTTACATATAAGTCGTTAAACAATTTTACAGTCTACAATTGAAAATTGCATTGTATCTATTATCCGAAAATACCCAATTCTGCAATTTAAATCGTTATGTATTTCTTAGAATCGATTTAAACGGCGCCGCGCGAATTAGATACAATTTAATAGGTCAGAGCTCCGTGAAGAATTAATTAGCGATTTGTTTTAGATACTTTATTTCTAATTAAATAAAAGACTGAAAGTCGAGGATTTTTATAGACACTTATTGCAAACTAACTGAATATTCCGATATAATCGCCAATATATCAGGGAAAACGACTTTGTCTAACAGATGTTGACGTGACTCTCCTTTATTCTAACAAGAGTGGAGATTCATTAGTAGGCAATCTTGCGTACACTTCTATCGGAACCACTTCCGCCATCTGGCGACAAAATTAGTACACTTAAGTTTTTTCTATTTACTTTCTAAAACTGTCTCCAATTAATCGAAATTAAACTATTATCAAATTTAAAACTATATTTTTACTTGCTGAAATTACTTAAACAATTTTAAAACCGTTTTGTTTTCTTAACATAATATATGATTATTTTCTATTCAAAAATCTAATTAATTTTTAAAATGTTACTTAACATACGACTAACAAGTTAACAGAAAGGAAAATTTAATTAAAGAATAAATATAGTTAAAGCCCATCACGCGAATCGAATATGGGGCTGCATCTTTCTCCCGCTCCGCCTTCTGACCAGAACTCGCCTTCGGTGGGCGGAGTTACATGTATATAAATACTGTATTAAACGTGCACGAAACTATACTGATTCTATAATTTGCTTTTATTTTTCAAACTTGAAGTTATTTAGAAAATTATTTTTTAATTTATCCGTATAAAATTATTTAAAATTTCATGATATTGGCCATTAAATAAATATCAATTCACAAATTTAATTTCAACGACTACAATTTATATATAGTATACTGTATAAAATAGTACACGTCCGGCTTAACTTTTTGTTTTTTACACTCGATAACTGATTCATCCATGACGAAACAGTTTTCTATGGAAATCGGGTGTAACTTTCATCATTACTAAAGTTTTGCTATTAAATGTGGTTTTAAATACAGGAACTCTATTTATAATTTACGGATAAAGGATTAAGATAAAATATACTGTATACATAAAATCTATGCAATTTTTAACAATTATTGTATTATAAACTCTACTACTTTAAAAATTTAAATCAAAAAATATTATCAAAACGTAATTATTGATTGATTGAGTTTGGACAATTCCTTGAAAATAAATTTTATCGTTTAATAAATGCATAATCAAATACTTTATATTATCAAAATGACGATAAGACAAAATTAACAGAATAGCATATTATTCGACACCATCCATTTATTGATTTTGTGTAATTTAAAATGAAATATTTTTCTATATAATCAAATCCCACCTACATAAATTGAAATAAGTAGAGCGACAAGCTAGCTTAACACTGACTCATTATAATACAAACGTTTCCCTTGATGGTGAAATATCTTCTTCCATACATAAGTTTCCTATTAAGTTAAAAGGATCGACTTCAAGAATAGAGTCTGTTGTAATCCCGAATAAATTCCGTAGGCAGAGAGATCATTTCCTTTTTCCTAATTGCCGCTTTTCTTCGAAGTCGTTTCTCTTATTTATCATATATGGGATTTTTTTTTTAAAGTCATTGTTTGAAGAAAAATTACGAATTTATTGAAAAAGTATTTATAATCATTTTGGTTATTTATCATATATGGGATTTTTTTTTTAAAAGTCATTGTTTGAAGAAAAATTACGAATTTATTGAAAAAGTATTTATAATCATTTTGGCTGAAATATTTTATTATGAAATTAATTGATTATGCATTCTTTTTTATGCTATTCAATATCGAAATATAAAACGAATTGTCAACAAGTGCGAGTCATTTAAAAAGAAATATAACAAATTAATAATGACGATTATACAAATTTTTTCAAACTAAGCGTCATGCTTATGAAAAACTGTTTATGAAATATTGATAGTAGAAATATTTATTTCAGTTAATAACTAAAACAATTTAAATATATTAATTTTTCTTATATCTTTCGTATCCGATAATAAGTAAAAATTATTTCAAGCAAGCAAATCATAGCAATAAAGCAGATATATATATTACGCAAATAGATTATTTTCACAATTTCGATTGGAAAAATAAATGAATGTACCAATATGAATGAATATCAAAAATAAAATTATATAAAATAAATGTTTTGGTTAAAAATTTAGCAAGAATTTAAGATAAAATTATCATAAAGCAATCTAAAAATTTAAAAAATACAACAATAAATTAAATAGAAATAAAAGGAAACAGTTTATAGAAATAACAGCGGTAAAGCTAACTGCGAAAAGAATATCTAAAAGAAAGATTGAGGTCAAAAATAAAATAAAAGACAATTTTACTTAAATATTAAATTTAATGGAGTATAAGATAATTTTAACCATTTTAATTCTGAAATTTTGTCGGAATGAGTTTAAAAAAATAAGCTATTTCAAACGATAAACAATTTTTTTTTCCGAAAAATCGCAAGAGCATTTATCTTGAAAAAATCGGTAAATTATTTTAGATTAGGAATAAAAATACTTTCATTCCATTCGTAAAATCAATTAGCATTTCTTATGAAATATTAAATTACATTATATAATTAGAAGACTTTGCCTTAATTTGTTGACAGTTTAAAGAATACTCGAATTTATCCAGATGATTTCAATTTAAATAAATGCCTGATTTTAAAAATATTTAGTCATTAAATATTTTTTTAATCATTATTAACTTCATTTAGAAACGAGTTATTTAAACTAACATTTTATAAAGTTTTGTATACGTAAATATATACAGAAAAATAGCATTACGTCATCGATTTGCAGTTTTCTATTTTTAATTTGAATACGACAGCGTCTAATAATTTGAATTTGTAAATTAATAAGAATTTACAACACGTATTACAGATAGCATAACATAAATACATTTTGAATGAAAATTACAATACCTTTCTTGGTATATTAAATTTGTTGCAAGCATAATAATTTATTTAAAGTTTTTTTTATATTTAATAACAAATAATTCTATATTTTTATCAACTATATAAAAAATAAAGTCTAATCGTTTGGAATGCCCGGTTTTTAAGTCTTTATACGGAGTTAAAATCTATATAATTTTTAAAACTACAAATAAATTTAAAAAGAGAAAACCTGTACTTTTGGTAACTAAGAATGACATTGAAATACTGATATTAATAAATGCCAACGTTTTTCGAAAAAGTCTAAATCGTATAAAAGTATGACTAAATCCCTATAATTGCATTCTTACTTCATACAATTTACTTGTAAAAACGATCTAGATCAGCGTTTCTCAAACTGTGGGTCGCGACCCTAAAAGGGGTCGCGAAGCGAAATTCTGGGGTCGCAAAAATTAAATTCAAACACTTGAATTTCAGTTTATATGTAATTTCACAAACGCCCAATATTTAACGTATGACAACATATGAATTTTCGGTGTGGTTGGTTGATTGTGTTCATCTTAATAAGTGTGTAAATGACTTATATACTTGTACGTTTTATTTCATATTTAATACCTGGGGTCGCGAAAAATCTCATAAATTAAAAATGGGGTCGCGAAAAATCTCGTAATGAAAAATGGGGTCGTGAATGAAAAAAGTTTGAGAAACGCTGATCTAGATGGTTTACTGTAATGTAGAGTCGGTAATGTTTATTCAAGCGTGGGGCCACCTGTTTATGTTGATGAAAATAGATGGTTTGATAATGATGGCTGAAGGCAATCTTACAAGTTAGTAGAAGAATATCAATGTTTCAATGAAATTTTACTGCGTCAATTTGTCATAAATTGTTAATTTGTCTCCAATTTAATTTTCTTCATTAACTTGTATCGGACCTTTAATTTGCCTCACAATGCTTATTTTCTATTTTTAACTGTGGAATAAAGTATAACATTGCAAAATTTTATTTCAATAATAAAAAATTAATACTGATTATGACACTACATTGATTATTAAGTTATCCTTATCTACGAGAATTTTTTCTATGTAATAGTTTTTTTCCATCTACTGTACAATCTTAGTCTGAAGATTTGAAGATGAAAGGATATTAACCTGTCCAAAGACCTACGTCTCGTGACTCGCCTTCATGAATTAACCAGGTGTTTGGAGTTACTTGCAAATTTTTAAATGAACTTTATATACAAAAAACTATCCATAGGGCATATCTGATTTTATATAACTGCAAACAGTTAAAGTTATATCAACTTCCTAATAAATTGTAAAAAAACATAATTCTAAAATAAATTATAAAATACAGTTAATGGAAATTATTCAAGCTGAATTATAAAAAAAACAAACTTATTAAATACTTTTTCTGGAAGTATTCATAATGAAAAAAAATTCAATTTGTCTGAATGCTATTGGTAATTTATTCTTATAAGCAGGCAACAGAAGATTTACTGTGTTTTTAAATCGTATAACTCTTTCTTTTTTCTTTTGTTGTATTGTAATTTAATATTCTACCAGGATTTATCATATTTCTTCAGGGATAACCATTTTTGCATTATATTTGAAGACTTTTAAAGATAAAATAATCTTTTAAAATGTCAATTTTTTTGTAATTTAACATGAAATTTAAAAAGAAAACCTTTAAAATTTCTATAACGAAATCATAAAATTTTCTCTAAAATCAATAATTTGCGAGGAAGAGATGTAGCGTTTCACAAAGCATTTTATTATAAGAGTAATTCACAAATTCCTTCCACATTTCAGATGTTTTACATAACTTTTATATTTTTGTTTGATATTACTGATCTGTAGAATTAGACAATATTTTACTAATTAGCATTGTAGTCGTTACTACATTGCTCTATTTTATCTACCAAGTTTTATTGAATTATTTCATACATTTGTATTTTTTTTTTTTTTGACAGAAAAATAAAATTTAAGGATCTTCATGTAAATATATAATAATAAATCTTAATAAATAAAGTAAAAATCAGTAGGATAGAATAGAAATAACATTGGCAACGTTGGCGTTTCTTTATAAGGTATATTCTTATACAATCTTTTCAAACGTTGATTTTCAAATTAAATAAGTATCCAAGTAAACCTGATATTGTCAATATTTAATAGATACAAATTTTTTGGATCTTCTTTAACTTCATTTAAAACTTAAAGTCAACACGGGCACACATAAAAATCTCAAAGATTGAGTTTAAAAGGTTAAAAAATATTAAATATTTCCTCAATTAAAAAATATAGACTATTTATTTAGGTTTATCCACATGGAAAGACAAAAGGTTGGGACACTGTTGAGGTTTATTTACATGGAAAAACACTATTGAGGTTCTTATGTGAGTATAGAACTTATTTCGTAAAAGAAAGTTATAAAAAATAATATAACTTATACAATATATATAAAAATAAGTTTATATATGAATGTACAAATTAAAATTTTCTTTTATTTTAGAAAATAATACTTAAAAATTTTTTAAACAATATTACAATTATTCTATATTTTCATTGTTAATGCAAGATTTATTGCTGTTTATGAACGTTAACCGATCAATCGAGTGGAATTCGATTTTCTATTTGAAAGATCCGAGATTGATTTTCGTATCCTATTCTATTAGAATTTCTGATTGGATAAGAACCAGTTGATTCCTATCCTTAATCCTTCCAATACAATAATTCCTTCATGGATAAACTAACGAACATTATTGATCTTATATTATACCATTAACTACTTAGTAATTTATAATTGAGGAATTGTATTGGTGTTAATCATCAAATTAACCAACCAAAAATTAAAAAGAATTTATAAGACCAACTATATTGGTAGCTGTCTTTATTAATTTATTTTTTTTTTTTTAAATAAACATTTAAATAAATTTTTAACATAAGTATTTTTTCAAAGAAAAGGCAATGTTATAAGCAAACTCTAGATCAGCGTTTCCCAAACTTTTTCTATGACAGAACACTTCATAAATCATATACAGTAAGACCCCGTTTAAGGCGGGGGATACGTTCCAAGGAAACAAAGCGCTAAATGAAACAGCGTTAACTGAAGTCATTTTAACACATAAATAATGAGGATAGGTGAAACAGGATAATGAATAAATATATACTGTATATACAGTGGATTCCGCTTAATTGGGACAGCCGAGTAATTGGGACAAATCTCAAAGAACGAAAACCAAACTAATAAACTAATACAAAATTTAAACGCTTAATTGAGACAACTTTTCGCTTAATTGGGACAGTAGCAGAAAAGGAATTTTCAATTTTTGATATATTTTAGGAATTTTTCGAAAGTATAACTACACATACATACACTAAACTTTGCCAAGATATCAAGATAGGATTTTACACTCAAGTAAAATTGTTTGGCTGAATAAAATTAAAAGCCACCCATTTAATACAAGCTATCGTAGACTCGCTGAAATAAACCAAAATCATTTATCATATAAGCCATGATAGCTTCGCTGAAACAAACCAAAATCTACCATAGACGCTCTCCTACAAAAAGAAAATAAACCAAAATCTACCATAGTGCGTCTTCTACAAAAAGAAAATCAACTGCGTAAGGAGTGGGCATTACAAAAATCTACCATAGACGCGTGTCCTACAAAAAGAAAATCAACTGCGTAAGGAGTGAGCATCATTACAGAAAGAAATTCCAGGAACATCGAAAAGAAAGCGTGATGGAAAGATCCAGAAGTTGAAGAAGCATTAGATCAATGGATTTCTATAGTTAAGATACAAGTCGAAGAAGCATTAGATCAAATGGTTTTCTATAGTTAGCGGGCAGTAAAAAAGCATTAGATCAATGGTTTTCTATAGTAAGCAGGCAAGGTGTGAGGAACATCCAAAAGAAAGCATGATGGAAAGGATTCAGAAGTCGAAGAAGGAAACATTCAAAAGAAAGCATGATGGAAAGGATCCAGAAGTCAAAGAAGCGCATTAGTCAAAAGAAAGCGTGATGGAAAGGATTCAGAAGTCGAAGAAGCATTAGAATCAATTGATTTTCTATAATTAGCGGCGAGGCGTGAATATCAGCGGTCCAGTGTTGAAGACGAAGTCAGAGGCACAATGGAAAGGATTCAGAAGTCGAAGAAGCATTAGATCAATGGATTTCGATTGGGCATTACAGAAAGAAATTTCGGGAACATCCAAAAGAAAGCGTGATAAAAGAATCCAGAAGGTGAAGAAGCATTAGATCAATAGATTTCTATAGTAGATCCAGAAGTTGAAGAAGCATTAGATCAATGGATTTCTATAGTTAAGATACAAGTCGAAGAAGCATTAGATCAAATGGTTTTCTATAGTTAGCGGGCAAAAAAGCATTAGATCAATGGTTTTCTATAGTAAGCAGGCAAGGTGTGAGGAACATCCAAAAGAAAGCATGATGGAAAGGATTCAGAAGTCGAAGAAGGAAACATTCAAAAGAAAGCATGATGGAAAGGATCCAGAAGTCAAAGAAGCGCATTAGTCAAAAGAAAGCGTGATGGAAAGGATTCAGAAGTCGAAGAAGCATTAGAATCAATGTGGATTTCGTGATGCAAAGGATTCAGAAGTCGAAGAAGCATTAGATCAATGGATTTCTATAGTCCGGGCGAGGTGTGAATATCAGCGGCCCAGTATTGAAGACGAAGATCGATAAAAAACTAATAATTAGGTAGCTATTTTAATAAATCATTAAAATAGGTACCTATTTATTAGTTTTTTACCTATTATTTTTTTACCTACAAATTACATATTTTATTTTAGAATTTATTATTACTTCGTGATGACAGCTGGACCAAAATGGCTTAGTCCCAACGTGTCCTGATCTGTAGAGAAGGATTCTTAGGTTACTTAATGTTGCCGGGGCAGCCGCTTAATTGGGCCAAAATGGAGATCGGAAGAGCGTCGTGTAGGGGCAAAATGGCTTGGCCCGACGTGTCCCAATTAAACGGAATCCATTGTATATAGCATTTTTAAAAATTTTATTTTGTAACATGTATTATTACTATTGTATTACATTAACTATAGACATTTTTTATTGCTAATATTGATTTGTATCATAAAACATTCATGAAAAAATTCTTAAAATTAGAAAATAAAAAGTTTTAAGAATAAAAAGCAGTAATCAGATGGCAGTAAGTTATAAACAATGAAAAAATATTGATGAAAGAAAAACGTTCTAATTTCAAGGAACTATAGTTTAAAGTGGCAGCATTCAGGTTAAAACTAAAATGGAACAATTGGTTATTTTTATTACTGTAAAATAACATTGATGACCGATCATAAATATGAACTCTGGTTATTTTTATTACTGTAAAATAACATTGATGACAGATCATAAATATGAACTCACCGCTAGTGTAAAATAACATTGATGACCGATCATAAATATGAACTCTGACCGCAGACTTTCATATGTATTGAAATAAGTTGATGAAGATCATAAATATGAACTGTGACCGCAGCAGACTTTCGTATATACTGCAGTGCACTGATATCAAACGCACTCTAAGAAGGCATAGGAATATCAATGCAACAAATTCCTGCGATTTCGGATTTATGTAAGAATACCGGTTTGAAAAACCACGCCAAAGTGCATCAATAAAAATATAGAATTCGAAAAAAACGCGTTATCGCGTTTTTTTTCGAATCTACGAAACGTTAAACGCGTTTATCGAAACTACGAAACGTTAAAAGCGTTTTTTCGAATCTACGAAACGTTAAACGCGTTTATCGAAACTGCATTAAACGGAGCAGCGTTAAGTGGGAGACTTACTGTAATTTTTACGAAACACTTTAGTTATTTTATAATATAAGTAGATATTAATAGAAAATAAATTAGATATGTAAGTATCAGTTAAGAAAATAAAACAAATATTTATCATCAAATTGTAAGTATGTAAAACAAAACACATTTATCGACTCCAGTTTCAATTTGGCACATTTTTTTTTTTTTGCATATTTTACGTCCTCTTTCCAATCAGGGAGATTACTAAGGGGACGGGGCCAGTTCCAACCACGGGCTGCACCCACACCCGTGGAGGGGGGCCGGATGGTGAAGGACGGGGATCACCGGGCCGGGCCCAGCACCCCGAAAAAAATCCGGGACCACACCCGGGACGCGAATCCGGGTCCTCCAGCGTGGTACGCCAACGCGTTACCACTCGGCCATCCGGCCGCCTAATTTGGCACATTTAAAATCATATGAAGCTTATATTAATTTTCGTTATCTTTTACGGAACACTTATTGATCTTCCACGGAACACCGGTGTTCCGCGGAACATAGTTTGGGAAACACTGCTCTAGATCATATTGCATGTTTTAATTACTATTGCACAATATAGTACAATAATGACTTTTTTATTATTTTAATCTATATTTCATTTGTTAGCATTATTATTTATTAATATATATATATATATAAATTAGAGGTTGAAACTATGCAATTATCGGTTAACACAGGAAAATGCATTTAATTTGAATTCAAGTTATACAATATTGTATTCATTTCTCTTTATGTTTGGAGAAAAAATATGTGGAGTTTAAAATTTTTTTTTATTTTTTTTAAATTTTTTTTAATTTTTAATGTTTTTTTTTAATTAAAAACAATTTATTAGATACATTTTTAACTCGTTAAATTCATTTTTTTAGTTTATTTTCCGAAGGACATGAAAATTTATATAAAGATATTCTATTTCGTTGTTGTTTCGAAATTATAGAAATCATAACTATCCTTTTTAATTTTATTTATTTATTAACAGTCGAATCAACAAGCAAAAACATTAATTAATGTAAAATCTAAAGTGTTAGAAAAATTATGGTTTCTTAATGATACTCTTTATTATCAGAGAATTTGAATCTAATCAGTGTTAATTTAAAAATTCATTATTTAAAATACAGTACACTATACAATTTTTTATATAATAAATTTTATTTGATAATCTTATTTATTTTAATCTTTAACTGTTTCCTAAGTAAATTAGTTTATATTGTTAAAATGCAAATTCTGAAAGCACATTAAGTACACAATAATCAATTTTAAGTTATCTGTATGAATGGAGTAAGGAGATATCATTACGATCGAATATCTTTTATGTTTGTAATAAACATTTATTCTCTGGTTAAGATTTTTAAAATTCCAATCTCATAATATTAAAAATAATTTGATTAAATATTAATACTGTAAAAACTATATGATTAAATAAATAGGTTTTTTACTTATTCCATAAAATTCGATATTTTTAATTTTAAATAAATCCTAAATTTCATTTTTTTTTAAATTTGTTGAAAAAATAGTCGGCTGGATGGCTGCATGGTAAAGCAGTCATTTGCTTCCTTGAAGGATCGTGTTCAATTCCGGGTCCCACACCTTCATTTTTTCACGAGAGGTTCGAGCCCGGCGTTGAACTCCATTTTTCAATTTTTCGGTTGACTCCACCATGGGCGCTGGCCAGTTTATGGTGAGCTCTAAAAGTAGCAGCCGCCAGATAAAGCATATCCCATAAGTGATCTGGCGGCTTAAACAATCTAACTTTGAAAAAAATAAAATACTATAACAAAAATGAATTTTATTAAATATTCGATAAAATTAATTGAAAAAAATGACAAAAAAGAACTGAAAATAATAAAAATAATTTCAAAATACTTAATTTATTATTTTTGGAATAATTCGTTAGTTTTTGATATTTTATGATATTTTTAACGTAAAAGTTCTAAGCATTTATTTTAAGTTGAAAAGGACGAATGATAATTTATAAAATCTCATTTCCCAAATCTTCATCGTTCCACATAAAGAAAAATTGAAAGACGCTATTCTTTTATTCTTGTAATCAATTTACTCTTTCCATTATTGAGTATGGTTGCACCAGCTGGGAGATAAACCGAATTTAAAATGAATGATCTTAATCAAAATTTTTTTAAAAATTTAATCAAATGTACAATCGAAAGAAAAAAAAAACATGTGGACTTATTTAATATCAGTATTATCAATTTATTTATATCTTGATTCGATTATGATCCATTTTTATATAACTTATAAATCATTTTCAGTTAGTTTACTTTCGAAAATTAAAACAAAAGCATCGCTCATAATTCAAGTAGTCTAGAAAAAATGTTTTAAGATTTCCAACCTCTGTGAAATCAATTTAAAAACGATATTAAAAAATATCAATTGTTTTTTATTTTATTTATCAAGAATCAAAGATTATTCTTTAATTCAAACATGTTTACAGATATAAAATTTATCTACGATTCTTAGCATTTTTTTAGTTCATGCTATCAAACATCCCAATAAACATTCAAACTCAGATGTGAAAGCACTATTGCAATTGTTAAAATATTAATAATTGGACGGTTTATTTTTAAAAATTGTATTAGTGACTAGTTTATTTCTAATCGTTAATTGTTTCTGAACAAGATTTTTTTATCTAAATCACTTTCTTTATATCGCTCATTGAAGAAATGCTCATATAATGAAATGAAATAATGTCAGAAATAAAATAAGATTCAATTATAAGCGAGTATTGTTTTGGATCACTTTGATGATGAAGAAATGCGTATCATCTACCCAATCCCATTTCCATATTTCTTATATATTAATTATCATATACAAGATGTAATATTGCATAAATATAGACTACAGTAGTCTATTGAATCAATATCGAAAAAAAATCAACTTGCATTGTTAAAACTTCCTAATTAATTCGATTTCCAGTTTTTAGGATTGAAATTAATTAGAAATTTTATTTCTAAAAATTATAAATCGAATTAATTAGGAAGATTCAACAGTGCAAGTTGATTTTGTCGTTGTTGCCTTCTAAAAAATTTAAACAATGGAATTAATAATATTAAAATTTGTTATAATGATCAAAATTTAAATATTGCATTGTAATTTACAGTAGAATAAACTTTATGAAAATTTATAATTATTAATGAACACACTATTGAAACCATTTAATCTACCTAATCTTCCATTCATTATGAAAGCCAATCAATTTCATAAAAGTGTTTCGATTAACTAAAATCTATATAGTTATTTAAATTTTAATAATTACAAAAATTCTTCACATATAAAGTTTCATTAAGAAATTTCAATAATATAATATAAAAAAAAAACAGTTACGTGTTCGCTATCGTCTCCTAAGCACACAACGTAGGTTACAATAATTTCCTAAAAGTAAAATCATACTGCGAAAGTAACTGTCATAAGAAATTTTTCTATTATTTTCTGTTTGTAAAATCTAACTTAAAATTCCACTAAACAAAAAATTTCAATATTCTACGATATTATTTAATATATATATATATTAATTCTCTTATTTTTAGTCTATATTCCAAAAAATAACGTTTTAAGTCTTTAAGATAACCATTACTTGTAGATATAGCTTCACTCTAACTTTTTAACTACCGGTAATTGGTAATTTTTATGATATTCGGGTAACCATGTTCTACGATCAGAAATGACTTTGATTCAAGGCTGGGTCTCACAGGCGTAAAACACGATGTCAGTACGCTGACGTAAATGCGTCGCGCACGAAACGTCGAGCGCAATGATGTTCAGATCGAAAGAGTACGACGCGACATAAATAAACATCGTTTAGCTATTGGCTAATTACTGTGATATCATTTGAAGTTAGCTGATTCCAGTGACGCCGAGACAGGGGGAAGCGGGGACAAATTCCCCTGGCCCGTAGAAGATTGAGGGGCCCGGGCCGCTTCCTAACAATAAGAATTTTTTCTACTTTTTTAAATTAAGTAACTGCGCATTATAAGATATATAGAATTGAAACTGTATTATAAAAATGTAAGGTAAAAAAAATCTTTGTATTCTAAACAGTTAAAAATAAAATTAATTATGATAATTAGACGTAAGGGTTTCATTTAAACAGAGAAGGAATGACAGACCGACAGGATCTACAAATTTTTTAGAGGTATGGGATATATACAGTGAAATACGTTTATAACGAAACGAATGGGACGAGAAAATTTTTTCGTTATAACCGACGTGAAAAGAAAAAATTTAAAAAATGTTGGGGACGTTTCCCAACTTTTTTTAATGTTCATGAGTTTCTGACATTATTCTTCGAAAAAAATCGATATTTTAAAGGTTTTCTTCGAAAATAAAATTCGTCGAACCTCAATTTCCTCAAATTGCATATAGTATATTTTTTAATTAAATAGAATTTAAAGTGAATAAATTTTGAATAAACAATGTATAAAACATACGTAATATGTATGGTTTCGATTATCTTACAGAGAAGAAAAGGAAAATATAAGGGCCCCAAAACCTTGTTCGTACTGGGGCCCGAGATTTCTCTCGGCGCCCCTGGCTGATTCAACATGAATAGATCATCATCATGATCGGACATTTTTTATCGTAAAGGAATCGATATTTTCTCATTTCTTCCAGAAATGCTCATTATTGAACACGCACATGTAGCTTCTTTACTCGCCATATTGAATTACGAAATAAAACAATCTCTCTTCTGATTGGACGAATGGCTAACGTAGTCTTGGCGCAGCGCATAAAGTTGAAGAAAAGTCATCTCCGACGTAACGGTGCAGCGTCTAACAATATACAGGAAGTGATGTCATTAGCATCGATACACCGACGTATTTACGTCGCGTTTTACGCCTGTGAGACCCAGTTTTCATGCATCTTTTAACACTGTAACTTCAAAATTTAAATGCCCGCCTTAAAAATGGCGGATATTTAAATTTCTGAGATACTGTTCTCTCTTAATATCTTTTCAATTAATTAATTTTATTTTAATATCTTTTGAAATAATGAAATTTAATAGAAACACAAAGTTTACATTTTTAATCATGCAGGCTTAGTCATTTTAAAATAGCAGAAATTGTTTTAAACTTAAGTGAAAATTTTTTGGAATGTAAAATATAGGACATGTTCAGAAAAGAGATAAATACTCTTTTCCAGAACTGCTTGTTTTATATTATGTTAAAAATTCATTTTATTGAAGTTTGAAAGTAAAAAATGCATAATAATTGGTCAATATTTTATTCGTTTACTTTTGTTTAAATTAATAATCACCCTGAAGCTACAGTTTTCCATTTTGCACTTTAGGCAGTAACGTCATATTCATCTGTATATCATAGAGAAAACTCACTTTGGCATGAGATATATTTGACTTATGCCTTTTGGCTGAATAATTATATCAGAATTTTTGAACATTTTAGAAAAATCATTTTTGGCAATTATATATTAAAAATTATTTCTGAGCGATCAAAATATTTGCCGAGAGAATAACTTATTATCCAGAGTTTAAATTTACTTATTCCTATATTTCCAAAAATTTTCATAAATTCTTTAAATTATTAAATTCTTTAATTAAACTGATGCAGTTTTAATCAGATAGGATAGGGAGTAACATAAATTACAGATCACTTTAAAAAAGAGTATAAATTCAAAAAACACTCCATTTCTCGAAATTTTTTCATAAAAAATTCTGATTCTTATCGATTCTCATTCATCATCTTTCCACTAGACAGCATAGCGGACTAGCTAGCTATCGAATAATGCAATACATTTGAGTAAATTATATTGAACATGAATAAAATATCAGAGAGAAAATTTTGAATTTCATAATTGTTAATAGTATAAATTTAATGAAATTTGATAAGTTTTTCGTGAATTTCTTAACATTATATTATATAGAATAAATTATTAATAATATTGTTTCCATATAAAGGATATTATCAATATTATAGCAAACGAATTAAATATTGCTATTCACTTCTAATTCGAAATGAAAATTCATTAAATTACAATATTATATTTTTATACACCGTATTTAAATTCTATTGATAATTTGCTACAAAATTTACTCAACTTCAATCAATATATGTAATCTGAGTTGTAATTTAAAAGCATAATTTTAAAAACTACATTTTTTTCTTTAATTTTTCTTAAACTGACCTCTGTTTTATGAATCTGTTAACTAGTGTACTGTACTTATTTCAATAAAAATCACTCTGTAATATATAAATAATACTGTGTAAAATATTATTGAAATAATAATAAACAGCACAATCTGCATTATTGGATTTTGTATTTTTTTCAACATTTAATGATACAATTTTCATATTAAAAGTATAATTAATTTAAAAATGAAATTTGGAAAAAACTAATTAATAATATTCGGAAACAAAAATAGTAAACAATCCTTCTATATCCTTCAATAAATTTAGAGAAAAAATATTTGGCGTGCCGTTTATTCTAATAAGCGGCATGCCAATATTTATTTTATACACACACAGTTTGTGTCAACAGGGATAGCGTGAAATTATACTGAATTTCTATCTGATTTATCGGTTTTCGCCTCACAGATTTTTTTGAAGCAATCTTAATTCCTCTAGTTAACTACCATTCTTCGATCTTCCGACTAATCTTACTATAAATAAGGTTAGCTTAATTGCGTCTCTCTAACTGAATTAGTGGCATTGCACATTTAATTAAGAAAACAATAAATGTATATTTATTATGGTATAGGTCCCCCTTATCCAGTATAACTCATTTATACCGTATTCTCTTTCAGATATATTCCTATTTACAAGCTTCACAAATTAAAATTAGCTAACAAAATCATCAAGAATTACGAAAATTAGGAGAAATTAATAAATCAACAAACTCTTCTATTATGGAAATACCTCAAAAAATTCATAATAGCTCTTTTAATAAAAACTATTTATTATAAACAATGCTAAAATATATTCATAAAACATTTTCGGCTTTCAAAATACTTTTGTATGTTTTACTTTGATGACCAAAACGTTTTATCAATATATTTTATCATTGTTTGTAATAAATAGCTCTCTGCCACAAGAACTGTTTGTATTATCTTAAAGTATGAGAAAATATTTTGTCATTAATGAAGTTTGCTACAGTTTTATATTAAATGAAGTTTTGCTATATTTTTATATTATCAGAAATACACTACAGAAATATCTTATTCTTCTTAAGAAATGTAGCAAAACTTCATTAATGACAAAATATTTTCTCATACTTTTGTTGAATACTGTCATAATTAAATTATCGTCACTTTAATATTATGCTGAAAAAATAAATTGTACTTATAAACAATTCTTTTATATATACAATTAAAACAAAATTTATATAATTTTTTATTCAGTTTATAATTTCATCAAATGATTATTTATAGAGTGCCAGGATCTAAAGACTACTGTGAATAATTTTAATTACAGTGTATATGAAACTATCTGTAATTAAAAGAGAGTTGACTATATCTGTGATTGGAAGTTTGAAGAATGAAAATCAATTAAAAAAAAAAACAAAGCTAAAAATCATCGACTAGTGATATTCAGAAATGGCACCCGGATTCTTCAGTCAAAATTATATAATACGGCTATTCAATTACCCATATTACTAGTAATTTTTGTCTTTCTCTTGATCAATAAAAGAGATTCATTTTACACTCTACAATATTTCCTAACTGTGCATTTTTGAATTTTTATTTCTTTTTGTAAAATTTTTGGTTTTACAAAAATTTGACAATATACTGTGTTAAAGCATAATGAAAAATTACATTTTCGAAATAAAAATAAATAAATAAATGTAGACGTTTTTAAAAATCAGTTTTATAATTTTAAAATTCACTAATGTCAATAGAAAAGTTGTTATTCATGATTAAAAAATTATAAGTACAGTTATAGCATAAATAAAGCACATTTCATAAAGCCAGATAATTAAGTAAAAATAAAACAGTACATTATTATTATTATTATTATTATTATAGTTTTTATGACTTCTTAATACGTGTTTAAGCTGATATTAGATGTGTTGACATCAATAACTTATTTTTTAAGATATGATTTCAATTTTTATATATTTATTTTTTAATCGGAAACAATAACATTCCAATAGATATCAGGTATTCTATTATTATGAAGTATCTACATTCGTTAAGATCTGAAAATCTCCAAAGCTATAAATCTACTTTAAAACAAAAAACGATATATTTAAATCTATGAAAATAAGAATTCTTTATACTTGAATTTTGATTATGAATCGGAATTTTTTTATATATTCTATCTAATAAATATACAGTTAATGAGAATTTAATACTTTATTGTATTAAAAATATTAAATTCTCATAAATCCGATAAAATCAATTTAATGCCTAACAAGTTTTAATAGCAATTAAAATTAATTAAAGATATAGAATACAGATACTATTCTACATACTATTTCATCAAATATTAAAGTATTTATTCATATAAATTTTCCAGCATAGAAAAAATTTATAGTAGACATAATTTTTCTGTTTATTTTTTCAGTTTTTATCCTCGTCATTAGAGGAAACAGTTAAAAATGCCTCGATATTGTAGTGTATTTGGATGTCGTTCGAACTATGATAAAGAATTAGAGCACACTACATTTTCCCTTCCCAAAAATGATGCTTTACGAAGACTCTGGCTTAGCAAAAGTCCTACAGATCTTCAGCATTTAAAAAATCCAATCATTTGTATTAAACATTTTGAAGAAAATTCAATTATAAGGACAGATTCCATTATAATTAATGGAGAACTGAAGACATATCCTCGTCAGCGTGTAAAATTAAAAGTTAATGCTGTACCTACTATTTTCCAGAATGTATCTGACTGCTCTGCAAAAACAAGAAGAAGAATTATTGATGTAGAAAAGGAGAATATGAGTAAAGCTATTCAAGAAAGACTTATGATTTATCAAACTTATATTCAAAATGATAATATCAGCTGCTTAGATGACAGTTTACATATATTTATAACTAAAGATATTTTTCAAGAGTGGACATACATTAGAAAAGATTTTAAACTTGTTTTATGTTTAATGGATTTTGATAATGCATATCCTATTGTTTCTGCTTGCATTGTTATTGATGATAAACTTGAATTCAATGTTATTATTGATAAAGTTAAAATATCCAATAATGTGCTTCCAAAAAAGGAAGCACATTATTGGATATTTTAACTTAACTACTTTCAACTACACTTACAACTTACACTTTCAACTATAAATTCAAAAAATTATTTGTTTGAACTCTTGAAATATTTAGAAAATAGTAGGGCATCTATAAAATCAGATGATTCCTTACATTTTGCTATCACTTTATTAAAATCATTACCAGAATATGAAAATTCCGAAAATTTAAAATTTGTTGTTGAACAATTGTTGTTGTCACAAGTTCCCAAAAACAATAGACGTTATGGCAGCCAAACTATGATTTTATCTTCAACTTATATATCCATCAGCATTATTCATATCAGAGTTAATGATTTTGCCTCATCCAAAAAATTTACAGAAATTGATATGCAACTTTCAGTTATGTACAAGTGCTCTTGATAGTAGTATTAATTATTTTAAATCTCGAATGAAAAATCTGATGTCACATGAACTTATTGTTTGTTTAAAGATGGATGAAATATATATACAGCCTCAAATATCATTTAAAGGTAGACAACTGTATGGTGCCAGTGCTGTAAATCCATTAGAAACAGCAAAAACAACTCAAGCAGTTTGTATGGTTTCATCAATTTTATCTAACTATAGAGATGTAGTTACATTAATTCCTGTTAATAATCTAACTGGTGAACAATTGAAAAAGATATTATCTCTCAGATATTTTGGAAAAGTTAGGTTTTAAAGTCATTGCTTTAGTATCTGATAACAATGTAATAAATAGGAAAGCTTTTGAACTTTTCACAAATAATGAGATTTTACAGTCACATATATCTCATATTTTTGATTCTTCTCGCATGCTATTTTATATTTGATACTGTACATATTAAGAAATGCATTAGAAACAACTGAAAGACGAAAAAAAATGAGAATCGTAGTATTCATCAGCGGCGGCTCGCCCATAAGGGCTGCAGGGCTGTAGCCCTCCCACCGTTGATGGTAGTATTAATTATTTTGAATCTCAAATGAAAAATCTGATGTCACATGAACTTATTGTTTGTTTAAAGATGGATGAAATATATATACAGCTTGAAATATCATTTAAAGGTAGACAACTGTATGGTGCCAGTGCTATAAATCCATTAGAAACAGCAAAAACAACTCAAGCAGTTTTTATGGTTTCATCAATTTTATCTAACTATAGAGATGTATAGTTACATTAATTCCTGTTAATAATCTAACTGGTGAACAATTGAAAAAGATATTATCTCTCAAATATTTTGGAAAAGTTAGGTTTTAAAGTCATTGCTTTAGTATCTGATAACAATGTAATAAATAGGAAAGCTTTTGAACTTTTCACAAATAATGAGATTTTACAGTCACATATATCTCATATTTTTGATTCTTCTCGCATGCTATTTTATATTTGATACTGTACATATTAAGAAATGCATTAGAAACAACTGAAAGACGAAAAAAAATGAGAATCGTAGTATTCATCAGCGGCGGCTCGCCCATAAGGGCTGCAGGGCTGCAGCCCTCCCACCAAAATGAAAACATTTTTAAATTATAGCTATTACATTACTATACAATTATTTTACAAAAACATATTTTTTCCGTTCGTAGTTTATTTATTTTTGAATTGTAGATACTAGGTACCTCGATAGGCGCTCTGTATGTGTGTATTGTATGAGTCAGTGCGATTGCGTACTCATCAGGGCTGCAGTCAGTGCAGACCGAGTCACACCGCATAGTCAGT